>PQWD01000760.1:105591-278986 GCA_019425675.1 Leucinodes orbonalis
ATAAAAATAATATAACCATAGAACTAAAGGTCGACACCCATGAAATGCCTGATATTTTTGTTCCTTGGAGAGCCGCCGAGAGCATATAGACCAACTAGTTTTATATAAAATAATTAATAATATGGTGGACAGTCCCTATTTACTCGGTAAGCTGACTTTCAAATGTTCTCGGGTAAGCGCGTAATAAAAAAACTTTCACAACTCATCTTTGTAAAAGAAATTATAGGCAAAATAGTTTCATTGTAAGAGCCACTAATAATTATAATGTAACTTATTCTCATGTTGATATCTTCAATGAGAAGATAGCTCGTTTCCGCCGTTCCATCAGGCTTGTAAAATAATCATTATATTTTTTGTGTTGTTTTCAAATATGTTTTGTTGTTATCATAACAAATAACTTTATGTTTGGCACCTGTCTCCAGTATATCTTAAGCGTATTACATGTACAAGTCGTCTTTGGAAACTTTAAGAAGGCTAATGTGTTACCATATGAAATATTTTGTACCTATGAATTGTAAGAAAGCTGTTTGTTTCCTTAATAAATAAATAAATATTGCCCGCATGCAAAATTATGACCTCACTTCCGGATGTAATTCCAGACAATATTATTATAAATCATTATACTCATCGAAAACTTTATTTTCCCGTAATAATAATAATGTATATAATTACAACCGGAAGCGAGGTCATAATTTTGCATGCAGTCAATATCAGGCATTTTCAGGGGTGTCGACCTTTAGTTCTATGGTTTCTCAGACTATAGTCTTTATTAATCTTTTTTGAATATATTCAATAAATTATATTATTTTTATATTTATGTATGTATGTGTATATATGTATTTGTGTGTATGTATGGATTTGTATATATATGTATTTAATGTATGTATATGTTATATTTATTGGTGCGAGTATTTATGACCTCGTAGGTATATTAATTATTTAATATCTTTCCTTATTATATATTCGTATTATAATATATATAAATTGATATATAAAAGTTATTGTTTAGTATGTATATAATTTGCGTTAATTACGTACACTTATCTGCCCCAATTCCTATGTATTTGATTTCTCCATCCTAAGGTTGCCTGGAAGAAATTGCCATGTGCAATAAGGCCGCCCAGTGTACAATAAAGAATTAAATAAATAATAAATAAATAAAATAAATTGTTAATGTATCTGATCCATAGGACTTTTATACGGCTGGCTCTCCGACTATAATTTATTGTACTGTTCAGTAAGCAAGTGTGATAAGAAACCAAGTTTTCTTGACACAATAAATCGCGATAGACTATTCCTCACATACAATATTCAGAATTTTCGTATCAAAAGCGTTTACTGTGATATTTTGTCTCGCCCCCATGCCCTCTAGACACAGCTTGTAATATGACAATACAAACTTAAATATAACTTTGAACGATAACATCGTTCTGTGACATTAGTTGTGTAATTTGAACTATTAAAGATTTGTTTGCGTAAAGGTATTTTAGGGTTTTGTGGTACATTATGAAAATGGTATTTGACGTTTACCAATATTATATACCAAGGTCATAAGTACCTCGTTTCATAACTACGTGGACTTATTTTATGTAGGGTTTTATTTATATGGCAGCTTTCGATACGCAGCCACGAAATGTTGGAATAATATTCCCCCACCCATAAGAAACCTCAATAATATTAAAATATATATATATATATATATATATATTATATATAATATATATATATATATATATATATATATATATATATATATGTGACCTGCTTCATTTTCCACACTCTTTTAATTTGGTCCTGCAGATCAGTGTATTTCCTTATTTTTTCAACTATTGTTGCTTGTAGATTATTAGTGTTTGGTACAGCTATATCTATAATATACGTGTGTTGATGTTGCTTATCTACTAGTGTTATGTCAGGTCTGTTATTGTAAATTGTATTGTCCGTCAATATCGTTCGGTCATAATATAGTTTATAATTTGAATTTTCTATTACATGATGGGGTGTGTATTTGTAATATGAAGTATGTGGGTTGCGACTTAATCTGTACTTCTGGACTAATTTCTGGTGTACTATGTTGACTAATTGGTTGTGTCTGTGGGTGTAATCATTTTGGGTAAGTGTTATACATGCTCCAGTAATATGTTGTATGGTTTCCGGTTTGTTGTTACATTTTCTGCACATGTCACTAACCATGGATTTGTCTTTTAAAATGTATTTTCTATAATTTTTCGTATTAATAACCTGGTCTTGTATGGCTATGATAAACCCTTCACTATTATTATTATTATATTATTATTAAGTGAACGGGTTAAACAGTACGCTAAATGGTAAGTGACACGCCTACATGACAGATGACGTATTGACGGGAACCAACTACTGTTGAAAGTAATTATTATCCGTTAACACGACACCTGTCACCCGAAATCACGAAATTGTTGGAATAGGGTATAAAATACGCAGTAATTTTACTAGCAGCTAGGGTTCTTTCCTGAAATATCAAATTACAAAACACTCTTATTTCACGAGATGATGAGTTTATGATGAATACATATCTCGATGACTTAGTTTCGAATCGAATAACTAGTAAATCCCTAATCATTTTGATTATTACGAAAAAACTATTTAAAAAATATATTTTTTGCATTTTTCTCATTCTTCAATCCATTCTTTTATTCATGATGGGCATGCTTTTGAGCACAGCTCTAAGATTGAGCTTGCTCAGAAAAAAACTATTTACTCGTTTTTAGACGCAGGAAGGCCATTTCATTCATTAACCCATTGAACGCCGGGAATCCAGACACAATAGAGAATTTATTGTGTCTGGCTGGATCTTTCTCATTTTCCGGATATCCTGGCGAACCGCTTTCCTCATTGAAGTTTTTGCAACCTTTTGTAAGTCAATGGTCTATTGGCAAGATGCTGTCTCCTACTAAGAATTGTTCAGTTCCATAAAAATACTGCATTTTGATATAACCGTTTAATGTATATCTTACATTCATAAGTAATCTTCAAAAATGTATGAACAATCATAGATTATACAAAATCTTTTTATCAGTAAACATAGGATATGAAAAGAAAACAACAATAAATCAATGAAACAACGAATTTATTAAATACACGCACTAATTTCCACCATTTAATGATACAAGGTTTCATGTACTGTCGAACTATGATGGGATACCGCAGAGTCTCCAGTCTGAAGGTGACCAGCGGTGATGAGTGCACCAACAGCGGAGCAGCATGGACGACAGCACCGTGGAATACTGTAGAACTGCCATGGTCTACTGATTGGCTGCTCTTTGTCACAGTAGTCTTTTGCATTTCCAAAACGGGTACATGCACTTCATGAACATATGGCACGTGAAGAGAACCGTGGTTGACTATCTGACTGCTCTTGGAGACGGTGGTCTTCTGAGGTACTGAGAAGTGGACTACTGGAGTATGGATCACAGGGGTCTCGTGGATCAGTGGAGCTATAGGGTGGTGCGCGTAAGTGCTGCCGTGGTCAACTATTTGACTGCTTTTGGTGACGGTGGTCTTTCCCAAAGGCAAGTGGACCTCGTGCGTCAAAAGAATACCGGGAGCCGAAGCCGATAAAGCCATGAAGGTACAGAAGATGATCTGAAACCAAGAACAAGAGAAAATATTACTTGAAATGTTCATTTATTAATCAGCGTATTTAGTTAAGGCTATAGTAATCATGACCTACTCAGTAAATACAGTTCAGTTTTATAATATAGATAATAGAAATTGGCTATGAAACAATATCCAATACTTAATTTAGTCCGAAAACCTTCAATCTCCGAGAGTCAATAATATTTTAGGATTTTTATGCTTGAAATACAATATTGAGTATTTTAATGTTTACAAGGGATTTCTGCAAAAAATAAAAGCCTTAAATACTTCAGTATTATAATAAATTATGTAGTTAATCTGAACATATTTGGAATGACAAACCAAACATTATAACTATATATAGAAACTGAACTAAAAAAGTAATGCTAAAGAAATTGCTGAAAATCGAAAACGTAAATAATTAAAATCAAGTGTCACCCTTTATTTTTGGTATCAAACGTCACTCTGTAACGCGATTTTATATATTTCAGGGAGAACTGCGTTGCGAAATTAACATTAGAATGCAAATTGGCCTCATAAACACGAATAAAGCTTATTATTTTTAAAGTCCAATGATAAATAATAAATTTTTCGTTAAAATAACAAACATTTCAACCTTCGTGAACTAAGATTCGGTTGATATTTTGGAGTTACGAATGTACCATCAGTGACTCAATGTAAATCTTTTCATCACCATCATTACATTTCAATACCCACCGATAGAAGCTTTCCATAAAAATGGATTGAATTAGTTGTAATGTTTAATAAATTGTAGTTGCCTGTAAGACATGTTTTTTACACGTTTAACATAAATTGCTCCATTGTAATGTATAATTTTATGTCGCTGGCAAGTCTGTATCAATAAATTATCATAACGATCACTACTAAACAAAATTCTATCACTGTATTCCATTTCGAAGAGCGTCGGTGGCTCAGTGGTGTGGACTGTCGCCTTCCTACCGGGGGGCTGTGGTTCAAATCCCGACACGTACCAATGTATTTTCGAATTTCGAAAATATATATACGTTATCCGACGCTTATACGGTGAAGGAAAACATCGTGAGGAAACCTTCATGCACGCCTGCGAAGAGATTCGAAGGTTGTGTGTGAAGTCGTCCAATCCGCACTGGGCTCGCGTGGACGACTAAGGCCTAATCACCCTATACGGGTAGGCTCGTGCCCCTCGGTGGGGACGTTTAATGAGCTGATGATGATTCCATTTCAAAAGAATCTATGGTAGCCAACACTTTTGATACTCACAAGTTTTTGCATTGTAAATTGTTTTGTTCACGTCGTACGTAAAACTGATGAGTTGCATGCTCGAACGGTAACTTTTTATAGGCTTCAAAATAATCACTCGCCCTGGATTGCGAAAATATCGGCATGTGTACTTGAATTTCTTTTGCTCTTGTTTTGGCCAAATTTAAAAAGTTAGCCAGTTGCGCAATGCAGCGGACAAACTTGTCATTTTGGACCTTGACAGTTCTTTTTCCGCCATCTTGGGAGCTGTCTAATTTTTAATTAGTGCAATAAGTGAGCTCATAGTGAGCTCGTATCAAACGATAATGCGCAATTTGTCAATCAATGATAAAATTTACATGCAATTTACTGATTAACAATTCATTTTGATTTTTTTTCAATTGTTGAAGGGCCCAAATTCCAATAGATGGTAAAATATTCGCTGGGGATGATTCCCTCCACAAATGGTAAATTATCTATTGCCATTCAAAAATAGTATTCAAGTCAAGGATTACTTAATCTATTGTTGAAGATTTGATCAGTGTCACGCAATATCACAATTCATTATTTTTATTACGCATGCAATGTTCATACATTGCGTGTGATCTAGGCAGGACAGTAACAATACGATTAAGATGTATCCACGACTTTTGGGTTTCAGAAATGAACTGTTTTCCTCCCTAAACTCCGGATTCCTGATGTGCTGATAGTCACTGATAGAGGGCTAGTCGAACAGTGGACTCTATGACTTCTATGTGATATTATTCTGTATTATTATATAATACTAGAATTATAAAAAAGGCAGAGTGCATCAGAACAAACATTTTTTTAAAGACTGTCTATCGTGATGATTTTATTTTCTTTGATTACACTTTCTTACATAAAATTTTAATTGGTTTATTTCGATGTTGTTTACTATTGCATATTCATCTTCAATTGACTTTATTTACAATTTGTTATGAACTATTATATAAACTTTAAAACAATTTCTGAGTACTGATGTCAACATTTAATTCTCAAACTTTTAATTAGAACTGGAAAGTAATTATTTTAGGAGCCGTACTAATAAAATACTTGGAAACTGTTTCTGTAACAGCTTTTACGTAATCGTTAACGATATCAATGTTAGAGATTAGAGATAACCCTTTGTTATTGTTTTTTATCTGCCGAAAGCGTTAACAGGTTTCTAAGCATTATTTAAATATCACCAGGTCGGGGCTTTACTATTTGTTAGTATTGCTCAAGTTGTCCATGGAATTTCCTCTAATCTTAACCTACATGTCACAAGTTTAAGTCGACACCTTAGCGTAGAAAACCCTTAAAGTAATTATTGGAAAGGTAACCAATATATTCAATTATTAATAATGACTTAAATCAACACTAAACACCACAACTAACATTCATAACAATAAAAAACGTAACTTCAAACATAGTATTAGTACGCTACAGTTGAACTCATGAAGTTCCCTTTCTTTTCGGATTTCGGGTATAATAACTAGCCAATGAGTAGTTCTTCTGTATAAGCTTAGTAAACTATCTATTACTTATAATAATTATCATCATCAGCTCATAAACGTCCCCACCGAGGGGCACGAGCCTACCCGTATTGGGTGATTAGGCTTTAGTCGTCCACGCGGGCACAGTGCGGATTGGACGACTTCACACACAACCTTCGAATCTCTTCGCAGGCGTGCATGAAGGTTTCCTCACGATGTTTTCCTTCACCGTAAGAGCGTCGGATAACGTACATATATTTTCGAAAAATCGAAAATACATTGGTACGTGTCGGGATTTGAACCTCACCCCTCCCGGTAGGAAGGCGACAGTCCAACACCACTGAGCCACCGACGCTCTCTCTATTATAATATATATTTATTACTTATAAAGATATCTATTACTATTATTTGATGATATTTATATATATGTATTATATTTATAGTGTAGATTCACATTTACTACATATTTCGTATTATTGTTATGTGCGGTTGGGTAGCAATTTTATTTCATTTTCTTTTTATTTATGATTTTCTCTTTGGTTCCACTGCAAAACAGCGCCTTGACAAAACTGTCTTGGCATTAGCTGAGTGGCCACCATTTTGGTAGCATTATAATTATTTTTAGTACTAAGGAATTAACATGTACAATTTTATTGCGCCAAATAAATATTTTTCTTTCTTCTTTCTTTCTTTCATAATAAAGTTTTTATCAAAATCTGTTTATTAAATAAAGCAGAATAATAAAAATCAGGAGAACATTCATAACTATCAATACAACAGAATGTCCTGGAATATTGATTGAAGATATATATTATTGGATTAACAGAAAACGTTGTCAGATTTGGCTGTAATACTTTTGCTGGGTATCTTGGTATGTCGCATTTCATTATCAAAATAGATTTTGAAAGATAGGTCATTGAATTTATAAATATGAGTTGAGTTAAAAATGTAAATTAGTATCAATTTTTAATACACGTAGCTTCGTGAAATGCCCCTAAACAAAATGAAATCCTAATTTCTTACATGAATTAAATTTTAAGTCAGCAAAAATCTTTTTATTATCAAATAAGTTTATAACTTTTTAAACATGTTTCTTTAGTTTTTATAACAATATGTTGCAAATTGTATCTTACACATACAATTTGGTTAAAACTTTAATTTGTTTCGAAATTCAGAAGTCTAAGATGAATGGTTTCATAAATTACTCTGAAACTACTATTCATTTTATTGAACCGATAAAGATTTGTTCTCAGGTACAGCTTTCAAACTTTTAAGTTATATTTGTGATCTTTACCGATGGAAGTTTTCCATTACATTTTACGACCATGTGTGCAATATTTTATAAGACAATTTTTGTCATAACAATAAAAATACCAAACATTCGTTTGTACATAAATTATAAGGCTGCTGTTATAAATCACACTTTGCAAAAGTTTTCATAATCATTGGAAACTCTACTAGGATATAATTATTTCTCTTTCCGCCGACGTTGTTAATTGAATGCTATACGAGTATGAAAATTACTTTTAAAGAAATAACGGAATTAATGTAGGCAATGTCATGAAACATAGACGTATAAATAATAAAAATTCAACGTGCAATAAAATGATAACTGTTAGGAAACGTTTTAAAGCATATCACTATGAACAAACTATCCTAATGACTACCAAAGCTGAAGTTCCTAACCTTAGCTTGTAATTAAATGAATATAGTACAATTTGAATATTCGAGTTAATCTTCTCAATTGTATTTCTAATGAGCATAATATAATTATTTATTTTGAACTTCTTGTCGTCTGATTTACTAAAACCTAGTTAAGAATATATATTGGACAATTTGTGACAGAGACAAATATCGTCTCAAGGGAAATCAGAAGTTATTTCTAAGGTTATTTAGAACAACTCGAAACCTTGCAGTTTAAGATCATTCAGGATTTTATGCGAAATAAGTCTTAATAAATTACATGTTTCTGACAAAATCATATCAAATCACGAGGAATTTGGAATAAAACGCGACTTTAAATGTGTAGCAATTTATAGATTGTTTACAATTTATAAACTTCTTTTGCAAATTAGTAATGTGCATAATAAGAGCGTCGGTGGCTCAATGGTGTGGACTGTCGCCTTTCTTCCGGGAGGGCTGAGGTTCAGATCCCGACACGTACCAATGTGTTTTCGAATTTTCGAAAATATATGTATGTTATCCGACGCTCTTACGGTGAAGGAAAACATCGTGAGGAAACTTTCATGCACACCTGCGAAGAGATTCGAAGGTTGTGTGTGAAGTCGTCCAATCCGCACTTGGCCCGCGTGGACGACTAAGGCCTAATCACCCTATACGGGTAGGCTCGAGCCCCTCGGTGGAGACGTTTAATAAGCTGATGATCAGTCCTCTCGGTCCATACCAATTTTTTGAAAGAAAGTAATATTTATTATGCTCTCATATCCATATAACATACAAAAAAAATATAAATGAACAAAAATAAGTACCAAATAGGACTCACTCATCGTTTGTCTTGGTACACTACGCACACCAGAACGCTGTTTTTCAGTAAAAACCCTACTGGGAAGCCCAAAACCAACAACAGTATAATATAATAAAAAAAAAAACTAAGAGAATGCACAATAGTACAAGATTTTACAAAAAAAAATGTAAAAACTAATCTAAAACACTCGAAATAAAACCTACCAAACTAAATTAATAAAATAAAAAATAAATAAAAACACATCATACAAATTATCTTCATAAGCTATTATTAGGCAGTATAATGTCAAACTTTAGCCTCTCCATGGAACGAACGATTGAAGCTTGTCATTATTCTATTGATTGAAGGAATTAATTTAAGAAGCCTTGAAGGCTTCTCAAAACAAAAACAGCTTACTCAATTAGACATCTAAATTAATTAATTTGTACTAAAATTCATATGTATTGCTTTTCGGATCACTTTGATGAAATCATACAATATTACTATGAAATCATGCAATATTACTAGCCATCCAATACAACCATTGAGCCACCTAGCCATCAAGTGATAGGAGTTTATTATTTTCGACGTTAACAACAACTCTTTGTACATTGTCGAATATACAACTTAAAGAGGAAATCTAATAGAACTCCTTTCATCGAAATTTATTGAATTTTGCGATTTACTTGATTACACTTAAAGTCAACACTATTTAATGAGAAATTCGAACACTTGAAACCAGATAGGACAGTTAATGAATGGTTCTTATCTGAACCATTATAGTAGCGGAATTTAGTAAATGAATTTTTTTATACAACTTAAAATGAATTAAGGAGTACAAAACGTCCAAGTTCAAATTCCTACTAATAAGTATTAGTTAAGTTTGTTAAGATTAAATAAATAAAAGATACGTCGTATTTAAGGCTAAGTGCAGTGCATTGACTCAAGATATGCGTATATATCAAGGGTAGTTATATATATTCGGGAAGACGAGGGATTCCACATGGCTGAACTATTTAACTTCAGTTAGCGTGAAGTCTGTATTATGGGTACTAAACAACGTTTAAACATACATATATACATTAGTTTTTGTAAATACATACATATTATACATAGAAAACACCCAGAACATAAACAGACATGTTCATGCACACAAATGTGTGTACTGCCCGGGGATCGAACCCGGAACCTTTGGTGTTGCAGTCGACGTCTCCACCGCAACATCCAATGGGTCGCCAAGTACACGTTATAACAATTTTGACAGAATTATGTTCTACATTTCACAGCCGTGGTGATGTTGTTATATCTTCTTTATAATTTAGGAAACATTTTATGGTCGTTTTAATGGAGTCTTTAAAATGGGGATATTCCAGAAGCGGTCTGTGTAACTGTAGTGCCCCACAGACAATGGAGCACCCACTGTCTTGCCCGAACTGTTTACGCTTTTTACTATGAGAACCTCTGGATGGTAAATGAAAAGGCGAAAAAGTGGCCCAATAATTCAGAATTCAAAATTCTTTATTCAAATTAGGCTTATAAAAAGCACTTATGAACGTCAAAAAATTTACAAAATTATAATAAAAAACAATTAAAAATATGAATTTTTAATGGTCGCATTATCATATTCAGTGTGTAAATCCATATCGACTCAATAAGAAGACTGTGGTTTGACTAATCCATTAATGTGTTTTCTTCGTCTTTATATATTATAAATATAAATTTTTTTGAATATGATCAATTATGATTTTATAAAAGACCTGTTCTATAATATCTTTATTTACGACTCGTTCTTAAACAATCGGATTTTTGGTAACATTCAAGAATGAAATGCCATTGGAATGGCATTTCACTCTCTTAACGTTTAATTACAGACGAAATGATCACATTAAATCATTATTGCCTCCCGCATCGCTGTATAAAATATGTATTTATAATGACAAAAATAAGTTTGATGGCAAAAATAACCCAAACGTATTTCTTTGAAGCATTCATTGTTCGTAAAATACTTATATTACCTTTCTAAGACTTCCAGTAACATTACGGTGTTAGTAAAAGAGTGTTTAGTGACGAGTTACTAATAAATTCTTGAATATTATAAGAAATTGTATAAAAAGCCTTCTATTGGAACCACATCTCTTTATTTTTTTTAGCTAGTATGATCTTATCCTAAGCTTAGAGAACTTAAAAACAACATTCGACTGTTTAAAAAAACTTCACAATATTTCCTTTTCTTATGCATTCTCTTGACAGCGGCATCCAAATGTGCAAAAAAACCTTTCAACGTAAATGTTTTTTAAATCTGATAAGTTATACCTTTATTAAATTCATTGTGAATGTAATTTTATCGTAAAATTAAGAAATAAGTGCCAATTTTTGCTCACCGACGCCGTCGATAAATTTGGAAACCACTTTTATCACCAATATAAGTCGGATTAAGTAACAGTTGGTAATTAATTTTACACACGCTTGTCCGGATAATTAAAAGAATGATGTGTTACGAAAATTTATGGCAAGCGCTTTTGATTTCTTACGATGCTTGGCCCGTGTATGGTGGGTATTGAAGGATTTTAAGCTTTTTTTATGATTGAGATATTGATTGGGTTTATCTGAAACATTATTAAATCTGAAACAGGAATTATGAAATTTACTATCACAAGGTTATTGATAACAACTTAAAAAGATTGCAGAATATTTTATGTTTTTATAATTGTAGTGATAAGTTGTTTAACTCGGTTAAGTATTTTAAAAGTATAAGTTATTATTTTTATTCATATTTTGAAAAACTTGAAAAATTCTTTGTACAAATCGTCATTTCTATCTCCGGTCAACTTTATTTGTTTGTTTTTTCTGTTAAGATGAAGTCCACTTCCACTCGATCCCTTTGTAACGGTTGATGTAATTTATTTGTATCTTTAACGAAAACAACTTAGTAAAACAGATGAAGCTTTAAATGTAGCTTTCCTCAAAATTATATTTACATGTAATAATGTCACTCGATTAACTGGACATTTAGATCAAAACAACGTCCAATATGTTGTCATCCAACTGTCAGCGCTTGGAATTAAGATTTCAATATCTGAAATATAATTAAACCTACCTCACAAGTAGGCTTCCACAAAGCCTTTGGCATTCCAATACGTGTAAAATTAAAGATAATTTCGGTATTAAAAACACCTACTTTAAATTAAAATTTGTTATACGACATTGAACCTTATCGTATATCTGACAGGCGTCAAAATCAGTCCAAAACTACTAAATGGATCACTTATTTTTTTAAAGTATTAATCATGTAATTACCGAATTTTGATGCCAATGCCAGTTGACAGATCAGTTTGGAAAGTAGCGCCGGCGTCACAAATCTGAAACACGCGTCATTATGTCGTCAGAAAAGTTGTATCCGCTTAAAAATAAGGTATATAATTGAATGATTGATCATATACGTAAACGTGATATTGACCAAAATTATATGTTCCAAGTAATCGTTGTGATTTACTTACAAATTGATGTTATTACAATAAGCATAATTAAGTGCGCTGTTTATTTTATTGGGTAACTAAACTCATAATGTAAGACATAAAAGCTATTGATTGCTATACTAATTACGTTGTCCCAAATAAAGGTAAAAATCTTGCTATAAATGGGAAAAATTACTTAAAATTCTATATAGATTGTATTCTGAGTTGGATTTATTGTTTGTGAGACTCCAAAACACTTTTATTGATTTTATCTTAAAGCAAAAAAAATTAAAATAATGTATAGCATTGCTATGATCACTGGCGGTGTACTTTTTTGGAGTAACATAACGAAAATTTCAAAATAACGTAATTATATACATATAGTCTTGGTCTTTAATCAAGATTTCTTAAAAAACCTTGAGATCATGACTTTTAATTCATCTGCAGCATCGTATATAAGCAGAAAAAAAAAATGTAAATTCACGCAAATAACCACATTACCATGAAGAAGCGGCGCTTTCAATCATTTAAATCGCAAAATGTTAATAAAAGGCAGAGGGTCGGATATTTCCTAACAGTGCATCCCAATAAAAAAATTAAATGTCAGTAGCATAATTCTCGTTTTGGTAGATGTATCAAGTTTGTAGGCGACTGCAATGTCGTTCGCCGTTATTATCGACTTAAATCCTTGATGTTGCATGATTAAACTTGACGTATCGCTTTTGGCTTCAAATTGACATGAGACTACATTTATTGAGTGCGTAATTGGATTTATTCACTTACCACTGTATTCCAGTATTTTGGATTGCTCAATCGAATTACTTACGTGAGAAGCTTTGAAACAAAATTAATGGTTGTTGTCAATCTTTAAATTGCGTCCCTCGTCGTCGAATTAAGCAAATACTGCATTACGTATTTCGAGAACACGTGTAAGAACGTCGACAAATATGTTTGTATTAATTTTGAAAAGGTTCTCATTTGGATTGATCATTTTTATGTACAAGTACATACCAAGAGATGTGCATCAGCATCGAAAAAGTAGTTCTAATTAATTCATTATATTAATAATCTACTATGAATAATAAACGTACCTTTTGGCTGAGCACTGAAAGCAAAAAGGTCCATCGAAAAAAGCTTATTTTACCAAAAACGCATCATGTTTGCATAATTTTTTACTCATATACCAAATAGTATGAAACTCCTTGAAAAAGCCTGTAATGTGGAATTACTCGCTACCTGATTTTCAGGTTACGTTCCTTTAAATAACCCTACTTTTGAAAGTGGGAAATGATATGAAAAGAACTACCGTGCAAATTGATCAACTTCTGAAACGGTTGTAAGTTTGATAGGGAACTGAAAAATATTATTATCTCGAAGATCGGAGTGTCTTTGGAAGGTACGTTAGCTAATGTGCCCGGCTACTACATTCGCACGGCGTTCATTCACACCCACTCATCCACATCGAACCAACGTAGTTGTTTCATTTCAATCTTCTCATAGCCATACTGTATGTGTTTGGCATGTGCTTTACATGAGAGGTTGGTTTTTTTGACAATTTTTTTGAATTTTTTTAATATTATTTTCAGCCACCACTCCAACCTGGTGCCTACAACTCAAAGCCTTCTAAACACTAAATCAGTCAATGAAGTCGTCTAGGTGACCGCACTTCATAAATAACATTTCGTCTGTTAGTGAAATCTGCAGAGTTGACGGATAATAATATAATGATGTCTGCGTTGGGAGTCTTACCTATTTTTCTCGCCAAAACAGTGATACTTGGATACAGCTGTTCCGGGATTCACGTGATAGACAGTTTGATTTTGAGATACTGACATCTTTATGGTAATAGTAAACAAACTAGGTACTTTAGATTATTATGTTATAGTTGCCGCTTACCGTCAAATGGGCTATCATCTTGATAGATAACATATTTCATAAAAGTAGACTATCATTAAAATAAAGGTTTTTTACCATTCAGCACCAGATGTACCGGTTCTGTAAGTTTATCTTTTGATAACTTAATGATAATGTCATTGTTAATTAAAAAGTAAAATGCAATGCAAATGAAAATACAATGAATCGTAAAAACCATACATAGGATCTACAAATAACCAGTTCCCCATATAGTAAAGTAAATCTGACTACAATCGATTCATTTACCGCAGCCAAGGACAAGCCAACGCACTGCATTTAATTATTAGAAATTGTAATGCCTACTCTATATGCAAGATCAATCAGCCAAGAGCGATCACACAACTTGAACGCCAATATCGAGCACCTCTAAATGCAAATACGTCCACAATTTATTATCAATTTCCAATGCTTCAGTGCAAAATAGTTGTCCGATCGTTGAAACTTAATAGCTTCTGCATTCGCTTTAATTGTGTTCAGAATGTGATGTTTTACTTTATTGTTTCCATGAAATGGGAATTCTGTTTTTTGACATATACTAAAGTTGCTAATAGCTTTTAGTTTAGGGTGAACATCATTAGACTGCTGGTGCAGATCGATTTTCATGACATTACTTTGTGACTACAACGTTTAGTAACGGTAACTAAGTTTTACTACATGGTAACTATGATTATAAACAATATTAATTTGTAATGTGAAAAAACTTGATAAAATCTACAACATACCAAACCAATAGAAGATTAATTCCTTATAATTAAAATAATTTAATTAATTTCAAAATATTTTTTTAGATTTATTATCCTAAAGAATTATTTGAATTTTAATTTTGTAGTAGAAACTTATTGCAGTACGCTTATAATGGATACATTTGTATCCATTATAAGCGTACTGCATATTTTAATTTTCTTAAATACTAAATTATGCAGAAGACTTATCTTAAAACATTATAGTTGACTTAAGTTTTTAACCTAGAAAACTTCAAAGTTTATAAAGCAATCTATGCAACAGATCGAACAATTGCAATAACCTTCTTATTTTAAACATTAGTATGTAAAAATTTTCACTCAGGTAATAGCCTAGCCTCAAATGTAAACAACTAGCTAGTTTGTGTGCCTACTGCAAACTTAACTCAAACAATTAAACAAAGTCGATCGTCATATTATGCACGTCGGTACTCAAATAAATCCATCAGTGTTAGCATAAGCCAAATATATTAAATTACCGTACACCTTGACCATTAGGACACCATGGCATTGAGCCTCAAAAACTCTCAGCCAGAGGTCAACCTTGTCAGTGCTATCGTTGAGTAAAAGTTTAAAATCTGTTATACAAGCTTTATGACGTCTCAAGGTATAATTTATTTGTACGAATGTACGCAATGATGACAAAGCTATAAAGATCAATTGTGTGTTTGTTTATATTATATTTAGTGTTTTTTGTTTTGTATAATGTGCTGAAACGAAGATATTCATTATAATAACTATCCTTATGTCCTTACGTAAGTATCCTTAAGTAAGCGTCGTCTCAGTGTGTCGGACTGTTCGCTTTCCTACCGGGAGGGCTGAGGTTCAATCCCGACACGTACCAATGTATATTTTCGAATTTCGAACAATATGTACGTTATCCGACACTCTTACGGAGAAGGAAAACATCGTGAGGAAACCTTCATGCACGCCTGCGAAGGATTCGAAGGTTGTGTGTGAATCGTCCCAATCGCACTGGGCCCGCGTGGACGACTAAGGCCTAATTCACCCTTATAAGGGTAGGCTCGCCCTCGGTGGGGACGTTAATGAGCTGATGATGATGATGATGATATTCCTATGTGACTCTTTTGAGTTTAGATTACACTCAACACTCTTTCAAAACAAAAGGTTGGATTTGAAATTTGATTTGGTCTATTAAATATTTTCGGTACAAATACAAAACTTGGTTTCACATAAACCAAAAAAAATCATCATGGGGGAAAAATGGAATGTATTTGTGACTTTTTAAACTAACGATGCTTATGTGTATGTATTGTTTTTAGAGTGCCAGCACCTTTTCATACTTGAATAGTATAGGCATGATGACTGGTCCTGGAATCGTAAAAACTATTTATATTATTACAAATCTGGGTTAAAAATAACGATGTGCTTACTCTCAGCTCGAAAACTCATGTTTTATGAATTTTATTAGTCTTCAAAGATGGGTGGGCAAGTCCATTTTTAAATTACATTAATTGTCAAAAAATTTTAAACAAAAGGATAACACATATAACTTAAAGCAAATTTTGCTATCATACCATTTGAAAAAACGCAACATTTAATATAGTTGTAGTACAAATTCACAAACTATGCATACGAATTACTGAGGCGTGACGTCATAACTAGGTAGACATTTGTATGAAGCGTTTTTGGGAAAGTCCATTATTGTGTTTTTAGAATTGAAAAATCTCTGTGAGTTTTAATTTTAACGGAGTAATTTTTTTACCAATGTTCCTATTATAATGCGGTCCATGGATATAATAGCAGAAAAAAAAATTGTCATCATCCCTATTATCGCCTATTAAGTACGAATTTGCGTTGAAATAAAATACCCCGTGTAAGTACAGATTTATATTATTCAGTTTGGTACTCACGACACTAATAATATAATTATGAGCATGATGCTTTGATGGCACGATAACTGATATTTCGGTTAACATCGTTGGAGCTAAGCAACTTTTGAATTTTCCTATCATCGGATGGGTCATCTTATATCCTATGTGGCAAAGTATTTGCAAAGAGGCTGCCTCAAGAACTATTCACTTTTCGAGAATATTTTGTGTGGTGCAAAAAAAATACAAACTTTCAAAAGTGCCTGTTCACATCATTTAGCTTGTTATAAATTATCTGTCATGTAAAAGGCTATCAACAACTCCGCGTAAGGTAGGTATCAGGTAAATTATCCATCAGCTCGCTCTAGCGAACAGTGCTAAACGCTTTGCCTAACGTTGCGGGTAATTGCTATAACGGCAACTACGGTAAATGGGCGTTCTTCAAGGATTCCATATTGAGGACTGAATATATAACATAGAAATTTATTTTATTTTTTTAAATAATAAAAAAATAAGTTATCTTTAATGTTTTGCAGATATGGCTTTGAGTGATATCGTTTGGGCCTTTTACACTAATATTGAATTAAAAAAATCTAATGTAATGTTGCAATTCCTTATATATATGTATACACAATAAATTGGGAACATAAAGATAATCATTTGTACTGATACACACAAAGAGAAAAAATATACAGCTTAATATATTAATAATCAATTATAAACAATGATATTTGTTAAATTATTCGTTAGTTTGTTATAGTATGTTTCCTTTCCCATTCCTTTCTTATGCGCCGATCATTTGCTACGATAGTAGCGGCAGGGCAATATCACTTACCAATTATACCATTTGGACTGTGCCCTCCTACCTGGAGGCCGAGGTACAAATCCCGCCACGTACCAATGTGTTTTCGAATTTTCGAAATTATATAGTACTTTATCCGACGCGCTTACGATGAAGGAAAACATCATGAGGAAACCTACACGCACGCCACGACACACTCGTGTCATGAAGTGTCCAATACGCACTGGGCCCGCGTGGACGACTAAGCCTAATCACAATCAGTAGGCTCGTGGTCCTCGGTGGACGTTTAATGACGAATATGATTCTATACCGATTTGCCTATTTACGAAATCAAAAATAAAAAAATACCTCAAGAATATTATACATGTAAATACAATCTATTAATATTATTCCATCTCTATAAGCTTTGATCTTATTATCATAAATATTTGATGTATAGTAAGCGTTATCACGTGTTCTATTGGCTATTAATATTCCTTGTTAATGATAAGCCTTCACGCAATTATCCTCTAAAGTTGAGTAAGCCATCGTATCTCTAAAACATATAATATTGACGCCCGCTGTTAATGTTGAGAAATCAGTTACTATTGAAAGGTTCTCGGTTCTTCTATCGTACATATACTTTATGGCCTGCTACAATTGTAGTCTTACATGTAACATGCTTTCATCCTAGAGAGCGCCAGAAATTCCGTACTAGTCGCTGTAAAGTCTCGATATTGAGGTAAAGAGAACTCATATGCTCTATCTGACCCTAAATTTGCCCTAGCATTAAATTGCCGATCCAGCGAGTCATATTATGTTGTTATGTAAAAAAATATATATGATTTTCCAAGACCATACAAGAATTTGTTTTCAACTGATAAGTTACATGTAATAACTGATTTGATATTGGCAGAACATGACGAATACTTTTTAACCAGCAAAATGTTATATCATTCAAATATTGTAAATAATAATAAAATTAAAACACTAAAACCTTTTCCTCGATGTTACAAATATTTTACTGAAAACCGCATCGAAATTGCTTCAGCCAAACGCGAGATAATCGCGGACAAACATACATACTAACAGGTTAAACTGAGAACTTTCTTTTTTGAAGTCGGTTAAAAAAGAAATTAATGTTGACTTTATGAAATACTTTTGCATTGTACACACTGGTTTGAGTTACTCGCAATATATTATTTTTGATTGGAAAAGTTTAATGTATTTAAGTTCTAATTACTTTTCCCAAGACAATTTGAGTTTAATTACACACCTTGACCTAATTGCGTCTCTAACGCAAAAATGTTTTATGACTTATTTGAAAACGAATAAATACTTTATTATATGTAGTCAAAGAGATATCTTTATCACATTTCAAATAATTTGTACTTTAATGATCCATCATTTTTGTTTAATAGCTACTCTTATATTTTTATGGCAGTGTTTTCGGGCAATCAATTTGTAAGAGACTGTTAGTCTCTTGGGTCTTAACTTTATTTTTGCCAAGACTGGCAATTAATTCAGCAAGAAAGTTAGCAGACCGGATAACTTCCGCATGCACGGATGGCCTTCGTTTCATCAGAACAATAATCGTCTTGCCATTGTTTTTAGTAAAAAGTTTGCATGTATTAGTGGTGGATACCTTGTTCTTTGAATAATTTTAAAATTTTATTTGTTGTAAATTATCATTGAGTTGTTTCAAAACGAGTAGGTATTCTAAACGATATTGCCGTCAACTCATAAAAATCGATAAATTAAATGAATAATTATTTGGGAGGTTTTTAAGGTTTATTTAACATATTACCTCGTCAGAACAGATATTTCAAGATGGTCGTAATATTGAAATTCATTTTTGCACGTATAATTCGTACTTATATTGAAAGTCTGTTTTTACAGACTATAAAATTTAAGCATTTAATTTGTTTACCAATAAAGCGAGTTAAATAAGCGGCTATCAATGATATTTAAAGCACCCACCTACCACTTATCATTATAACATGAATGGTTGAACTCTTTAACAATAGCCCCAGACCTGTTCTGAAAAACCTGAGTAGATCATAAAAATTATATTGTTTTATGTCTTTGTTTCAGATTTCTTGCAATCTGGTGGCCACTGAAATGCCAAATTACCAAACGCCGAGCTAGGATGTTAATCGTCTTCATTTGGATCTTCGCATTTCTGGTAACTACGCCCTGGGTTGTGTTCTTCGACCTTGTTGTTGTCTTTGAAGACAAGCCTAACGTAAGATTATGCCTTGACGTTTGGCCCAACCCCATCAGTGAGGTTTTATACTTCGTTATCGGCAACCTCATCTTCTGCTACATCTTACCTATGATACTCATCACCCTCTGCTATATTCTCATTTGGATCAAGGTCTGGAGACGATCGATCCCTACAGATACACAAGACGCACAAATGGAAAGAATGCAGCAGAAATCGAAAGTGAAAGTTGTAAAAATGCTTGTCGCCGTCGTGATATTATTCGTGCTTTCCTGGTTTCCATTATACCTAATCTTTGCAAGAATCAAACTTGGAGGGCCGATACAGAAGTGGGAAGAGGACATGTTCCCCGTTGTGACGCCACTGGCTCAATGGTTGGGCTCCTCAAATTCCTGCATCAACCCAATATTGTACGCGTTCTTTAACAAAAAGTACAGAAAGGGATTCGTCGCCATTATCAAGAGCAGAAAGTGCTGCGGCAGGCTTCGGTATTATGAAACGATTGCGTTACAATCGTCAAGTACTTCCACAAGAAAATCATGGCACTACAATAATAATAATCATCCGTCAATCACCCGCAGGTCACCGCCTGTGGATAAGAATGCGGTGTCGTTTATTTTTAACCATACCGGAGTCTAAAGCATTCGAGCTGAGATACATTGGAACTGGTTGTCTATTGAGCCCCAGGCTCGGCGTATGCCACCTCAGCAGCGCCTTCGCAGAAGAGACTACGCACTACACCATATCGACACATACGATCTTTTTTATGCTTGTATTGTAGCTATGATTTTTAATTTGACAGTTTGATGTTGTCTTGTGCAAAACGATGTTTTTGATCCTCATGACTCGACACTATGTGAGCAATGAATGTTTGAATAGTAAGGTATCGTACTTTTATACGTAAGTAAGTTTAAGTGTTGTAAGAAAATTTTATTTTTACACTGATTGTAATACTGTTCGTATTCAAGAGCAACGCACATTGCGCACAATGTTTTAGATACCGACGATTTTGTTGTCTTTATTAAAACTATAATTTAAAAAATATTTGATCGTTAAGTTAAAAATAGAAGTGGTGAATGTTTGAAAATTATTATAAAATATAATGAAAATTAATAAAAAAAACATTTTTTACAAAGTTCTTACAATACAGCAGTACAAATGAAAATTAGTATATAAGCTTTTTTATTGAATTGTCTTACATTGATAATAAAATTTAAATTTCGTTTTATTTTTTGTGATACCGGTTTAGTGTTTTAAATGTACGGCAACCAAAGAATTCAAAGAATGTGTCATTAGGAATAATAGTTTTAATGTATTGTTGAGTTTAATGTTCTTATAATTCGAGTCATAATATTTAAAAATATTATAGATGTATCGTTAACCAAATATAAATGTAATTTTATCAAATTAGTCTTAAGTAAATAAAGCAATAGTTTAATAACAGATTCACTTAACATTTTTAGAATTTTGTACTTTAAAATTTAATTACTAGGTTTCTAGTTCAACTTTTATCTGAATTGTTTTTAAATTATATTCAAATTAAAATGTACCAATTTTATTATTTTAATGATTAAATTTGGTAAAGCATCTTCCATCATATATATTTTCACCGGAAAATAAGAAGAACCACTAATTGATTAATTTCCTAGAAAATTTATAAACTTTGTACACCAAAGATGAATTGTATTATTGTAAATTTATTTATTTGAAACGTTTCGAGGTAAATGTAAAAATTTACGAATATTTTTCTGGAAGATAATAAAAGTTTTTACCAATCACAGAAGAGCTTTGATTGGTGAAATTGATACACTTCTTTAAAATTTAATAATACACTGTTTTAGTCGATGTTGACAGTAGAATGCTTGTGTCCATAGACTTGGGTAAAATCAGACTTGCCGAGCTATAAATTTATAAGTTTCGACTATCCCAGTACTTACACATGATATTTATGACAATATTTGTATTTTTTCGTATTATTATCGTATCATATTATTAATTTCTTCATAACAAGTATTTTATTCGTTTTAGTAAATATTATTTTAGTAAACTGTGACCTCTGCAGAAACTACCTTTTTGGTTAAATTCTGAACGACGACGTTGAGTTACTATTTTAGTTATGGCCACTATAAAACTTTCGTAGCTCAGTGGTATATTTCACTCTTCATATTTTACAGGTGAGTTCGTTTAGTTGATCAATTTGCGAAAATATCTTCTATTTGTCTGTAGTGTAGAAACACTAGACTAAAATTGTATTATTTTACATTCTACCATTTATTGTTTTATTTTTATTTTGTACTATTTTATGTCCTACGAAAATTTGTGAATTTCCTAACAAACTAATAATTTGCGGTTCTTGTTGTTTTCCGGTGACATATACATACATCGTTTATATCTTTAGAAATAGATCTTCTAAAGTAAAACCTATAAATATTCGGCACAAGTCGAAGGCCGCTTACAATGCACAAAACGTTGATAAATAATAACTTAAAATAAATGTCATCGAATTTATACGTTAAGATATTAATATTATTGAACAAACATTATTCCCTGTTAATTGAAACGTGTACTCAAAAGTGTTGAAATAAATGATTCAAGTTTTTTATTTTAAATAATGATAATTTTTGTTATAATTAATTTTCTTTTATTTTTACAGTGTCCTTGTATTGTTCATTTTTATTTATATTTATAATACAAACTTGATAATGATAATACCATCAGAACTGTTAAATTGACTAAGAAAGTGTTATAATTTCAATTTGTAATATTGGTTTATTTATTATATCAACACCAAAGTCATTCGCACAAATATTGAGTTTCACCTCGGAGTCTTATTACTACGAGAGAGTTTCACGTTCAATAATATTAATTTCATTCTTTAAAACGTATTGGTAATATAAAACATATTTTAATGTATAATAAGTAATCGATTATAAATGTAGATATGATACCCAATAATCGCACACAAATTATGCCTAATTGTAAATTTATAGGACAATTTCTTACGGAACGAGAGTATTTTTCTACAAGAACTTGTGGTAGATTTAAAATGCTACAACACAATTTTTTTTAATTTGAAATCGTATCATTATGTGATAGAAAATAATGATGGGTTAAGATATGGATTCCACGAATGCAAGGAAGCAATTTTTCGCGAATTTATTTTTGTGGAAAATTTTGTGAAGGACCACAGACATCCGAATATACAATTAGACTGGACAAGCCGCCAAGTTTATAGACAGTCCCAGTGTCGCAATTTCTTTTCGGTTCTTACCTGTAAAAAGTTATTATATTTCTTGGTAAATTTCTTGATTCATTGCGATGATGGCATGTTACAATTGCACAGAATGGCATTTTGGAAAAAAAATGGTAATTTCTTCTAATATTCGTGTCTTGGCTCGTCTCACAGAGCGTAAACTGGCAGCCAGTGTATGCTCGTTGAGCTTACATTTGTCGCACTTTAAACGCGGCTTGCCCCATCTCCTGTATTGGGAAATCTGTGTGAAGGACATAGTCAAAGCTTGCAAGACTGAATTCTCGGTAATTCCTTCAAAAGGGATTTCGTGTGATAATTATGAATGTTATCTATTTGGCTATTTTTGTAAACCTATCGCTTAACTTAGCTTGTGTAGATTATTGATTTTGTTAAAATTTTAAAAGAAACGGTTGTTATATCCGCAAGATATCCCCCGCTGTGTTTCGTGTCGACAATTTTCTAAAAATGAGCTTCGGCACACAAAGCTACTTTAAAATTTTCAACAATTATGATTTGCACAAGTTCGCCAAATAAATTTATTAATTTCGTATTGGAATTGAGATGTTGAAGTTTAGTGTAAATTTTTGTTACTGTATATTTGTCAAAATAACTGTATTTTTTAATACCTGGCAACTGCATAGTTTTTAATGTTTAGTGTCTATTAAGGAACGTGCTTGAATTGGTGCAATGTGTATTACACAAGTAGGTAAGTCATCAAAACATATATAGTACATTTTTATAGTTATACTTAAATCATATTTATTTATTGACAATTCCAAGAAACAAAATTATGAATTAATATTTACCAAATATTTTGCACCAATCAAGCCACGTATATTATTTCACATGGTTCCATAACAATAAGGTTGCATAATGCATTAGCATACATAATTAGTGTAATAAACTACTATAAATATATTTTAAGTAATAAGAGTATATACCACCTGTAGCATACATCATAATATACGCCATATTTTTACGAAACCAAAGTATAAATTTTTGTAATGATAATATAAAAATCTATATTTATACAAAATTGGAAAAATTTTCATGTAATTTTCACGTTTGTAAATATTAATCGTGTATTTAACGAAGTTATAATTATATTTATATTTGGTTTGTACAGAGGCATATCTGTATAATAATGCTGATGTTTCTTTGCTATGTTTGGTGTTAGTATTAGAATTTGTATGATTAAAAATAACAAAGATGGCGTAATAATTGAACTATATTTTTAGACATAAAGTGTGACCTGAGTATAGACATTAAATAAATATATTAAAATTTTAAACGTTTCATACATTAATATTCCTGATATAGTTCTATACGTAATGGGTATTCAATAGTGTGTCGAGTATTAAGGTACCAAAGTTATCAATAATCGAAAACTATATTATATACTATCTATTGACAACTATTATTGTAATCTAAGTGACACTAATAATGTTATAGTAAGATCAAGTGCTTGTAGAATAGCTGTTTGATAGAGTTCTGTAAAAATGTATGATAAATTGTACTATATATTTGCTGTAGTTTGATGTTCTAAGCAATGTTAGGGATTTATAGGTTTAGGAAGCTTTATACTGGCTTTATTAACCGATTTGGTTGTGACATCTTTGTAATTGTATTATATGGAATTATATTTGAACAAACTAACTATTAATTTCGAGATCTATAAACATTCATTTGGACTTGAGCAATAATCATAACCAAGTCGGTTCAATAATTCAACTTAAGCTAAGCAAAAAGCCCAATAAGCTGTAGTATGAAGCGGTGAGTATTTTACAATGTTATCTCTATAATAATAATTAATAAAATTATGTTTAGAGATGATATAACAGACAGCGTAGAACATTGTCTGAATTGTGAAAACAAAACACTAAAAAGCGAATGAAACATAAGACCAGGGGATTCCCGTCATCTCTTAAAACAGTATTAAAATTATTATGTACTTTCTCATTTCTGGTACAAAAATGCTGACGCATCATTATAGTAACACTGTTTTAAGTAATAGCGGTAATCTCTCAGAAACTGAAATTTGACAATTTATGGACGATCTCCCAAGGTTAAGTCGTGGAATATCGCTTTAGGAAAATTAACATCAATATTTTGTAAACGATAGACGTATATTTGAAAAATTTACTAATCTAGTTACCTTACGATTTTACTATAGGTACAGTCAGTGCTATATGTGGGTTCTCTTTTTTAAATTATATTGCTTTTATTTCTTTGAAATTTCACTTAGTATATTCTAAAATCATTCATAGGAATACTCAAAATGTTATACTTTATTCACTTAAGGTGCTGACTGTACTTAATGTTTTAATAGTAGTATCTTCCTTGATGTAAGCAACTTTGAATACTGAAACGCAATATGGAAACAGGTTTTCGACGCAATAATGAGCAATTATTACATATTCAAGTGTCTGAGAAATACCGGTACAATATAACATATCAATGGAATAAAACAGTTTTTGATGGCATTGTCCATATTGAATGGAAATCTTTAAATTAATACCATGTGACTATGTTTTCTACTCTAATTGTTATATCTGTATTAGGCTCTTTCGGACCTAAAATAGCCTTATTTCTTTATATTATTTCCAATCCATCACTGTAGCACATTACTTCATAATTAGAGAATTCTTGTCTCTGTCAGTCAACAACTCTTGAAGAAAACAAAAAAAAATCCTTTACATTATATCTATGCCTAAAACCGTTCGTGAAATAATTTTGTATGTCACTGCAAAATTGAGAATTCGATGAATATGGTTCGGAAGGGCTCAACTATTTACATAAATATAATATAATGAATCTAATATTAAACGTCCAGAGAACAATGAAGTAAATTTTACATTATTATTTTGATCTAAATACTCTTAATTTTTTCTACGTAAATTATAAAATTTATTACACACCATATGATGCGATAATTCTAGAATATTCATTACATGTTAAATCATTTTCACTGACCGATATCATTTGTAGTTTTTATTTTATTGAGTTTTAATAATTAAATCAGTAGTTTCATTGTAAAGTTCGTTTTCTTACTACTAACTGAAATTTCAATTCATATTTTCATATTGATAGCACATATATTGTATCTTATTTTTTTATTTCAAAGACACAAACATGGCATGATCAGTTTTTATATATAATAATAATAACATTTCAATCCCTGTACCTCCATTAATAAGAGTTGAATTGTAGCACGACCAAATCATTATAATAAATTAAGATGCATGGAACCTTGTATATCCTCGATAAATTATTTCATGTCATGAAACAACGCTTACAGCAAGTGAACCAATAAATATATTTTCTCTTAACAAGTTCCACAATTTGTTATTTTACAACTACAAACAAGTTTGAACGCATCTGGTCAAATATATGATTGATTTATATCAACCTGAGCTCAAAAAATAGTTTGTCTCTGAGAAACTCTCATTACGATACTAGCTATCCCAAAAGATTTGTCTATGTTAGGATTCAACACAATGCTTTATTTATAGGACGATCGAATCAATGGTTTATATTTATAATTAACTCTTTGATTATATTATGAAATATTATTAATAATGAACAATTATACAGTTATTTATTATTGCTAATTATGGACGCAGAAAGATTACTTTCAAGATCCATTACAATTTGATGCAATTCTTTTAACAAATTCGTTTTCCCATTTTTCACTTTTAAAAGATTTCACGAAATGTATTAACAAATTCTCTTTTACAATATAGATAATATTTTTATAAATATTTTATTATTATTTAGGTTATATTAGATCAATGTCAATTTGAGCACATACTCATTAAATATTATTTTATTCCTAAACTTATTATAGCCCTCTTTGAAAATGCACTTTCTTTAGAATCATTACTTGCATGTAATTTACATTTAGTCGTAAGTACGTTTATACATGCTAGGCTAGTTTTTCTTCATTGGTTTTATTCTTGCATTGAAAGGCTTAATATATTTTTAAAAATCTGTATCTGACCGTAATTGAATGTTGCGTAATAATTGTAAGATACCAACACATGTTTAAGGACTTTCTCTGCTGATTATTAATCCCCATAGATACTTTCATAAGAAAATATGAATATCTGCTTGTAATATGGGAATTCCTGAATTGTAATTTTTGGTTGATTTCTCTCTCTCTGTCTCTCTCTTCAACCTATCGCAGTCCACTGCTGGACATAGGTATTTGGTTGATTTAAGTGTGCTCAATTATGTTTTTGAAAAGTGAGAACAATCATCAAATTATTTAATTTTATAATCTTATTTTTCACAAAACAAACTTATATATGGTTGCATATTTCAAAATTTGCATAGGTTATTACGGGAATCTATTTTTGCTAACAATCAAACTGTCTAATAATAACGCGAAATTAAAAATGTTTTATTGAACCGAGGCAGCATTTATTGACAAAGTTGCAAACCATTTTATTTTAAAGCTCCTGAGCAATAATTGAGCAGATGTCCTTTAACGCTTTTAATTACGTCCACTTTATTAATTGATTCAATTAAACAACGTACGGATCTGTTGAAAAAATAACTTCATTAATTATTCTTACCTTGACTCTCTTATTGTGGAAACAATAACATGTTTTAATAAAAGCTTTTGATACAATCTAGGGATGAGTAATTTAAAGTGTTGGGAAAGTATTATCAGCATATTTTTTTGCATTATTTTTTCTTGGCCTGTCCAAAATGTGATTATGCATATTTTGGGAGATACATCTTGAGAATTCGACGGCATGACCAAAAGGTTCCACAAGGATCCCTTTACATACCTATCCTCATCATGATAGAGTTGTAATTAATGCGTGTTAGTAAAATTCAGATTAACAGATGCCTTTAAAGTGATAAATGATCTAAAGCCTATGAACATGCTCCTTTATTTACTTAAAATAAATAGAAGGAAATCTTGTCTATTTAGTATAAATTAAATAGTTATTTTTTTGTTTTTTGATATAAGTTTTTGTACCTTAAATAATGCAGTTTTTAATAAGACAGGATAAATAATACCATTTAATATTTTTAGTTATTACGCAACATAAAATTAAAATGCACAAACTGTTTTTAAGGTACATGTAACGGTAAATATTGCTATGTATAATTGTGTTATAGTTTCAGTAACAGTACTTACAGTTTTTCGAAATTATGTAATTGATTTACAATATTTCCTTAAAAATATTTATTTCTAATTTTGCAGTTTAAATGTATATTGGAATTTATATTGTTCTTAATTAATTCAATTGACTTGATTAATTTCGCATTCAAATCATTGTTTAGTGGAACATGTCTCTACCACATACGTAGTATTGGATCAATATCGTATAACGTGTGAACATATAATTATAGTTGTTTTTACAGTTGCAAGTAAAGCGAGTTAACTAAATCGCAAGCATTATACTTGAATAAACTTGAATGTAAAAATTCATAAGCTGGTTTCATTTCATTAGTAATACTAAACCCAAAATGACTCTCCTGCTACATGAAAACATCATTTCTTACCAAACCCCTCTCCCCTAAATAAGTTATGATAAAACTTTACCACTAATACACGGTACTGCATACATTTTTTTAATGTATGGGAAAGTGGGACAATCTCAGGATAAAAGTTTGCTTCAATCAATCAATCAGCCCACGATCGTCCACTGCTGAACATAGGCTTTCCCCAATGAGCGCCAACCATCCCGGTCCTGAGCTTGCATCCAACTTCTACTAACCACCCTCCTCAAATCGTCGGTCCAACAGGCACCCGGACGTCCCAACGCTGCGCCTGCCTAAGCGAGGTCGCCACTCCAATACGTCCCCATAGTTTGCTTACCTAATGTTTATTGATACGACTGCTCTTGACAAATGCAACGTGTAGAGACACAAACAATCCAAGATTGCTATTCTTTCCAGTTAACATTTAAACACATAATCTTGAAAACTAATAAATTTTGAAATATTTATACACCAACTTGAAGGTGTAGCTTAAATACTTCACTTAACTTGTTTACTTCAGAATGACGTTTACAACTACTCAAAAACGATGTATAGTACAGTCGACCATAACTTATCCATACATAGAAAGTAAGATCCAATTTTCTTTGGCACTTAGAGTAGTCGACCAATACACTGACTGTACATACTATACTACAAATGGAGGTCTCTCACACTTAGTTATTTTAGTAGAAACATTACTCTCCCAAAATACAGAGTATACCAATAGCACATATCACATTTGGCACTGGGAACTTACGTAGACGACTCCTGACACCTAGTATACAAGCTCGTTTCATACAACAGTCGTAAAAAATACGAGAAAGTTCATTGACCGATAAGTGATGCTATGTCAACGAATTGCTCTGATTGCCGCAATCCTCATGTAGGAGCACTCTTTTTCATTGGATAGATGACGTGGGCGGACGCCTCGAAGCGTCTGCGGTTTATTTGATGTAAGTGAGGATTTATTACAGTGATATAATTGATTGTAAGCCTTACGAGGATGAATTAGGGTCGGTTCTTGGTTTGTATTTTTGGTGAAAACGTATACAATCCGTTAGGGCTTTGTGAACAGTGTGTGTGAATTTGTCTTTCATCATCACACCGTTTTTACTGAGTACGTATATTGGGATGAATGAACAATCAAACTAACCTTGCTTTGACGACCCATTCGGTGTAGCGGTTGAGACATCGACTACTACACTAAGGGTTCCGGGTCGATCGCAGTACAAACATTTGTGTGCATGAACATGTCTGTTTGTAATGGTCTGGGTGTTTCATTATCATCATTATTACAGCCTAAAATGTCCACTGATGAACGAAGGCCTCTTCTAATGATTTCCCCGCGGGCCGATCCCTAGCAGTTGACATCCATCTGCTACCCGCCACATTAACCGGAGTGTTTACTATGTATAATATGTATGTATTTACTAAAAAAATATATAGGGAAAAAAAGAACCTTGCTTAAAGATAAAAGTTTTTTATAAATGCGCCCATTCCGTACTAATTTGTTACGCAGCTAAGACTTGAATACGCGCTGAGATTTTTCACAAGTTTAAAGACATTCAACGAGTAATGGAGCGAGCTATATTTGGGGACTCTCAGCAATAAAGGTAATAACAAGTTGACATTCGCTACATTTACCAAGACTTATCATGATATCAATTTTTCTGCTGATTATATGTGAATTTCTCGACTATTCTAAAAAATCTTTTGGATTGTGTTGTGACTTGTTAGTTTGTTAAATTTTTTTTCTTACGGTGAAGGAAAACAAGGTAAGGTTATCTGGCGCAAAATGGGGGAAATCTATGTTCAGCAGTGGACTGCGATAGGTTGAAGGAAAACATCGTGAGGAAACCTACGCACGCTAGCGAAGAAATTCAAAGGTCGTGAGTGTAGTCGACCAATCCGCACTGGGTCCGCGTGGACGACTAAGGCCTATCTATACTAATATTATAAAACTGAAGAGTTTGTTTGTTTGTTTGAACGCGCTAATCTCAGGAACTACTAGTTCGATTTTAAAATTCTTTCAGTGCTAAATAGCTTATTTATCGAGGAATGCTATAGGCTAGGAGCAGCAATGAAGAATGTTTCAAAACCGGGGAGATTTTTTCATATTTGGAGCTTCCGCTGCGTACGCTGCGTAAACGGTTGAAGTTTTGTAAAAGTCATGTATAAGAGTATTGTTCCCCTTTTAAAGGTCTACAAAAAAGTCCGCATAGCATATGTCTATCTTTTAAGGTTAGCTCCCTATAACATGTCTTTGCTAATTTTTTTTGTGATGTTGTTTTCATAAATATGATAATAATCCTTATCCAAATAAATACTTTTAAACAAAATTGCCATTCACATCATTCAACTTAAATGAATATGTTATGAGATATAGTTTAAACTCATCTATATAAACGAAGTAGCCGGTTAAAGAGAGAGTTAGGCCAAAGTTACTATTAAACGCGGACGAAGTCGCACGCAAAAGCTAGTACAGTATATACACCCTTTACAGGTAGGCTCGTGCCTCTCGGTGGGGACGAATAATGAGCCGATGATAATGTATTAAAATTTTACACTCATTTTTTCTGTTTCATGGTAGATTTTAAATGGTTATACCATTACTAATTCATTATACTAAACCATTACTTTAAAAAAAAAACATTGAAGTTGTACCGGAATACCGAATTTACAGTTGGTCAGTCTTTTTTTATCATCTACAGGCAGACATTGACCGTCATCTCACCTGATGGTAAGTGATGATGCGGTCGAGGATGGATCATGCCTGCCTAGAAACAGCCTATTCGCTCTAGCCTTGAAGACGGCCAGGTTGTAATGATCGGGAACACTTAAGGACGCATTAGAAACGAGGCACCATAGCGCGCTGTGCGGATATATGGAATGTCAACCAAGTGGAATACCCAATAAAGTAAGTAAATAATTGGAATTGGAGATGGAAAATGAAGTTGGAGAGTGCTTTAATGGACACTGCTTTTTGGTAAGTGTAGCGTGGGTTAATCCTTTGCACGTGGAGACTGAATGGAGAAAATGCAAACCCTAAATCTGATACTAAATGGGTGAAGACTTATTTAAATTTCATTAAGTGAACGGAACGGTCAGTTCGCTCACCTGATGGTAAGTGATACGCCTGACCATGATGTATGCAGGGTTGGAGGAAATTAAAAATAGTAGGTAGTCACTAATTTCCGTCTACTTTGTCCTGCGCCCGTTACCCGAGCCGACAGATGTTAGGTCTCATACCCGGTAATTTTACTAGTTACAGTGCCCTCATCCCGAATAGCAAAGTGCAAAACACTCCTATTTGACAGCACGATCCATGACGCTACGGTAGTACCTACGACGAATTAGTACGGAGTCTACCACCTAGTAAATACCTAGTCTTTTACCTATGTTCAGCAGTAAACTGCAAAATACTGTAGAGAAGCAAACCTTCGTGTCAACCATCATTATCCCTTGAAATACGAGTGTTATGCATTTCTGCGTTTCGGAAAGGTGGCACTATAGAATTTACCGGCTTTAAGTGAACTTACATTTATCGTCTTGGTCTCAGGCGCAGGGAGGGATTATTATTGAGGGAAAATAATTTATCATTAAATATCCACTGAAATTTACACATTCAGTCATTTAGTCCTAAATTAAACATGTAGCCTGTAATATGGGTAGTAAACAACGGAAAAACATGCTTATTTTTATAAATACATACATTTCATACATAGAAAACACACGGACCAATATACGCCAATTTGTGCGATTTTCAAAACAGACATGTTCAAGCACACAAAAAAAAATATTTGTAAGTAAAAGCACCACAGCGTATTTACGAAACCGTCTAAAAAGATTGCTTCATTAGAAAGTTATATAAAAACGGAGAGTACGCAAATTACCTACCAAAACCTACAAAAATAAAAACCTCGGAAACCTTTCTGATGAATTGTTAATAAAATCGTGTAATTAGGTATCGGACATGCCCTGCCTCGTGACTGTTCAGGGTCAGTGAGTGAACAATTAAAACATTAATTGTTTAACGACGCACCAGTTGTCATAACCAAACTTGAAAATTCGACCAATTTTCAACCTTTTGAGGTCTTTTTTCCTACCAGAAAGATTTTTTTTTCTATATATCTGGAGATTGGTGTTTACTTAAACATTGTTCCCGATGGTAAATTACATGGATGCAGAAATGTTGCTGTGCCTGACAGGGTCCATAATGTACCTATATAACAAATTGTCACCTTCTAAACATTGTGGAAAAGCAATAAACGATTGATTCATTCATGATTGAAAGCTAACTGTAAAAGTAATTGCCGCGGTGACGACCCATGTGTTGTTCGATCTACGGGCAGTACAAAAATTTGTGTGCATGAATTTGTTTGTTTGAACTGGTGTGGGCGCTTTTTTATGTATAATATTATGTATTTACAAAAAAAGGAAGTCAGTATGTTTATCCTTTATTTGGTATCTATATAACAGGATAATGCTTATTTGGGGCTAGATGGCGTTGTGTGAATGTTAGTGGATATTTATTTCTGCTGGACATAGGCCTCCTCAATTTTGCGCCAGATATCCCGGTCCTCCGCTTTTCTCATCCAGCCTCCACCAGCGACCTTTCGCAAGTCGCCGGTCGTTTATTTATTTATCACGTTAAAATGAAATCACACCAAATACAATTCCTTAACTTCTTTCCATAACCTTAATGTACGTTGAAACTGCTATTCGCATAAGCCTTCAACTAAACTAGCATATTTAATGCACATCGATTGCATGTTTAGTTTGTTATAAAACGTCTAATTTGTCGTGCAAGTGCAGCCTGCTGAGACCTTGCACCGGTGACCCAAAAAGAGGTTCACGAACACCGCTCAAGGACCGCCCGTTAGATTTTATACTCATTACCCTATATTGCTTCCATGGTCTAGTGGGTAGATCGATGACTGATCGGAGGCCGTGGTCTCGAATCTCGCAGGGAAACGCCAATTTGTGCGATTTTTAGGATTCCGTAGCCAAATGACAAAAATAGGAACCCTTATAGATTCGTCAAGTCTGTCTGTCCGTCCGATGACACACCCTTTTTTTCTACGAAACTATAAGCACTACACTATTAAAACTTTGTAAGTATATGTATTCTGTGACCGCTATTAGGTAACGTAAAGAAATTTGAAAAATAAAATTGGTGTTCCCCCATTTTTCCCAATTTGAGTTTCAGTTCACATTGAACTGAAACTGAAACATATTTTTTTCACCGTATTTTATTATAGATATCATAGTTTGCGAGAGAGATACTTCCAAAGTTGAAAAAGTGTGTCCCCCCTCTAATTTCTAAAGTATGAGGTTTATAAAATAAAAAAAATGTACATGGCCATGAAATCTAACAACAAACATTAGTTTGAACGATTTCTCGTGTGAAGATTTTTTAATTCGTCATAAACCGTGAACCACAATTTTCTTATATTAAATCTGTAGTAGGTGCTTAAATAAAAAATGTTTTATTTTATATTACTTGCTGCTACGGAACCTTCCACGGGCGAGTCGCACTTGGCCATTTTTTTTTATGTTTAAGTTCTAATGTATATATGCAATACAGATTAGTACGATAATTATAAATTCCAATAAAGTTTTCTACCTCAAACACTATGTAAATATTCTTAGGCAATAAATTCAATCCGGAAAGCAGCGCTCCAGAAACAATTTATGACTTGGATTTCTAGCTTGCTACATCCATTCTATTTACGTAAGCCAGTTGAAAGGCAATTTCTTCAATTTCATGTAGAATCACGGTCAATACTTCACTTTTATTTAGCGACAGATAAGGTGTTCTTGAAGGGGGACTTTTTATTTGTACTAGGTCTGGTAAGTCCTTGATGTCTATTTCATTAACCTTAACCACCTAGCATACGTCTCACAGATCCCGATAAATATAAAGTCGTGAATTTTGTTGCGCCTGAGCGTTGTATGAACTTGTTCGTTCCTGTACCTTTTCCCCGCGTACCTCAGTGCCGCCGTGGAGCTCGTCGCAGTCAGAAGTGCGCGCGTTTGTCTGTGGTAAGTAAAAAAGTGTCGCTGGAGGCCTGAGATACCCCTGTTAGGTGGTTAGGTGATTTTTTTAAATTCGTGTTTTTTTACTGTTTTAGATGAAAATGACTTCTAACGACACAATCATCCAACGGTGGTTAGAGCAAGATTTGTCAGATGATGAAAATATTTCAAATGATGAATGTAGCGATGTAGAGGCCGATGTAGGAATAGAACATGTAATAGAAGAAAGTTATGAGTCTGACTCGGAATGCGAAGAGACAACTGAAGTAGAAAGTAACGCAATTGCTCCGATCGAAATTGAATTATCTTCCACTTTACCTAATGAGCAAGTAAGTTCATCGGAAGATGAGGTGCCTTTATCTGAACTGCGATCGAGATCCAAGAAGAAGAATTATTTTGGCAAGAATCGCTTTCGTTGGTCATCTGCCCCACCTTATTCGCGATCAAGAACGCAACAGCATAATATAGTGCAGGAGAGAAGGTATAAAACCTGCCTATCGCAGTGAAATAAATGCGTCTTCTTCTCCGCTGGATATTTGGCAGCATTTTTTTACGGACAGTATGCTTCAAACAATCGTTCATCACACTAATGTGAAGATAAGAGAAATAAGGCCCAATTACCAAATTTCAACCTGTGTTCAAGATTTGGATATGATCGAATTAAAAGCATTTATTGGATTCCTATTTTACACAGCAATTTTTAAAGAAAACCATGAACATTATACCTCGTGGTATAGTACAGATGGCACTGGAAGGGAAATATATCGCTGTATCATGAGCAAGAACAGGTTTGAAGTGTTGTTGAAACCATACGTTTTGATGACTCGGCAAGTAGACCAGTACGTCGAGAGAGCGATGCATCAGCACCAATTACTGAGCTTTTCAACTCGTTCATAGACCAATGTCAAGCTGTGTTTGCAATCGGCAGCTATGCATGTATCGATGAAATGTTGCTTGCATTTCGAGGTAGATGTCGGTTCAAAATGTTTATGCCAAAAAAGGCGAAATACGGCATCAAAATTCAATGTCTTACTGATGCAAGATCGGGTTATCTACTGAATGCCTACATATACCAAGGCAAAGATTCGGATGGACTGAATTTACCCGCGAATATCAAACACTGAAGAAACCAACTCAAGCTGTAATGCGCCTTATACACCCATAGAAAGATCTAATAGAAACATTACTTTTGACAATTGGTACACTTCTATTGAGCTGATTGATTCGCTAAAAAAGAACAACTAACAGGCGTGGGAACATTGAGAAAAAAAAAAGAAATTCCTCCTGAATTCTTAGCAGCTCGTCACAGAAATGTAGATTCGACGGTTTTTGGTTTCACTAAAGATGTCACCATGTCATCGTATGTGCCAAAGAAAAATAAAGCAGTGATCACCGTGTCAAGTATGCATCATATGCCAGTTGTTGATGAAGCTACCAAGAAACCTGAGATAATACTTTTTTATAACCAAACCAAAATTGGCGTGGATCTACTCGATCAAAGGTGTTCAAATTACTCTTCAGGTCGACGCACGCGCAGATGGCCCTTGGCTGTCTTTTACCGAATGCTTGACATTTCTGCCTCTAATTGCTATGTCGTCAGATTGTCTACCCAGCCCAAGGTCAAAAGACTGAAAGCAGATTTTTATTTATGAAGAATCTAGCTAAACAACTGACTAGACCACATATGGAGCGTCGTGCAAATAATTTGAAATTGCAACGTGATATTCGAATGGCTATTCGACGCATCCTCGGCAGTAACAAGGAAACCACTCCATCAACTAGCAGTAGCGCTGAAGAAAGGTTAGCAGTGCGAAAAAACTGTTCCACTTGCGACTCAAAAAAAAACGCAAAACACAATACATTTGTTCGAATGCAAAGCTCCTATTTGCCTGGAATGCTCAAACAAAATGTGTTTTCACTGTCGTGAAAAATTGTAAGTTTAAGCCTTGCAATTTTATTTAAATTTTGTTTTTATTGAGCATTTTATTTTTTTTCTATATTATATAATTACTAAATATTTAAAAAAAAGTACATAAAAGTACCTAGATCATGTGATTATTTTAATGGATCTCATTATCCAAATATGTTAGTTTTTAAGTGAAAAATAAGAAGTGTTGATTACTTAATTGAGATTTAAAACGAAAATGTTAATTTTCATGTTCTTTTCTTATTCTAATAAAAAGTTTATACAGTCATAAACTAACTTTTATTAAAAATCTAAAACTTGCCTCACAACATTAGACAAACATGAATAATTTTGCTCCGGGGTCTCACAGACGTATGTCAGGTGGTAGTGTGACAATAACAGGTGCTAGGTAGTTAAGGTTAATAGCATTTTTAATAAATCTCCAAGATATTTCAACATAAGTAAACAATATGAAAAATTAACATCGTTTCTATCCAAAAGCTTCGTTTGTCCCTTCCATGTATGTGCAAATAGTTTATGGGACAAACTCCTATCTTTGATCATTTAACATTAATTGCAATATTTTGGTTGTCTTTTTTTTCACAATATGAATAGGTTTTCTTCAAACCCTCACACCATTTAGATACAAAGGTTCGGAAATCCAGCTCCTACTACAGCAAAATTAAATAAAAAAGTGGTATTTAAATTATAATAAATAGTTAATTTCCATTTCAAAATTATCATAGCCATCATATAAGTGTGTAGGTACAAACCCCCTACAGTAAGAGAACTAAAGTGACCGACATAGCGCTTCTGATCAGCAAGTTGAAGTGCAGCGAACTGGTCCGATAGACCAGTCGCTGGTCGCTGGCTGGAATGAAAAGCGAAGATGAGGTATCTTGTGCAAAGCTCTTGCCAAAAGATTCCTATATCTACCAGTGAACTGTGCAATGGAACATCAATTCGAGCTACAAACATTCATATGAAATTCCTCAGAGACCTCCGTTGAGTTGAATAAAGAAAAAAATATTTTTACCAAAAATAATACCGAACTAAAAATCCAAAAATATTTTTTTATCAAGGTAAATAGAAATGTTTCAATAATTCTTTCATAACTTTGAAGTCGGTGCCAAGTAAATCAAGAACGGTATGGATTTATCTTTTTAACCTCCTTTCCTATATTATAAAGGCGATGAGTTTGTTTGATACTTAGCACCTACATCAATATTATGAAAAACATAATCGCAGGCGTGCGCAGGTTTCCTCACGATGTTTTCCTTGACCGTAAGAGCGTCGGATAACGTACATATAATTTCGAAAATTCGAAAACGTGTACGCGAGGGCAACAGTCCACACCAAAGGATATGGAATTTATTTCGAAATTAACGTTTTGAATTATTTAAAAGGAACATCCTCAGTCAGTTTCCAGGTGCATCGGTAGCGGAGTACTGTCCGGGCACAGTAAGGTGCGGCCGTGACCGGGGCGTGACCTAAAATCTGCGAGTTCAAGGCGTCAGCCCTCAGCCGCTCCCTGTTGCATACGGATCGATTGAACTTACCGGCCGGTATTGCTTATGTATCGGAAAGGATAAGTACATACATTTAATTAATATTGAAATATTAACGACCCATTCAGTGTAATGGTAGAGACATCGGCTATTACACCAAGGGTGCCGGGTTCGATCCCCGGGCATTACAAATATTTGTGTGCATAAACATGTCCAGTTTTGTATTTATATATATATATATATATATATAAGCTCTACTTATATCTCTGTACTAGTCTGGGTGTTTTCTATGTATAATATTATGTATTTTTTTACAAAAATAACTATATAAGTATGTTTATCCGTTGTTTCGTATCCAAATTACAGACTAATACTTAGTTTGGGGCCAGATGGAGCTGTGTGATTTTCAGTGGTTTTTTTTTATAAGTTGTAGTGGCAGTGGGCTGGTCACGTATGTCACAGAACCGATGGCCGTTGGAGCAAACGAGTTCTGGAGTGGAGACCGCGTCTTGGCAAGCTAACGCAGGACGCCCTCCGGCCCGATGGACGAACGATTTGTGTAAGGTCGCTGCTGGAGGCTGGCTGAGGAAGGCGGGGGACTGGGATATCTGGCGAAAAATAATAATTTAAAGTGGGAAGGACCTATGTCCAGCACTGAACTATGTTAAGTTAAAGAGGGAGAAAAAGGGTTTAAGACTGACCTAGTATAGTCATATAAAAAAATTACACCGTCTTCATGTAATAAAAATAATACAAAAACAAATAAATCACCCCATATATCATGAAATTGCCAACTCAAAAGCCTGCGAAAGTCCTAACATTATAAAAGGATCCGTCGAGTGACCTTCGCACTCGGCAAAACTGGGTTTACTCAATATTCTATCTGGAATTATTGGGTCGCATTCACGCTATTCAATAAAAATTCCAAAACAATCGCACTGCATCCCGGCTTACCGCTAAGCTCTCCAAGGATAACGGACGATTGTCACAGCAAAAGCAACCTTCTTCTTTCCACTTTGAGTTTGGTTTTCTGTTTCACTTCGTTTCGTTCTATTGCAGTCCACTGATTGACATATGTTAGGTTTTCCCCGTGTTGTTGATTTAGATATCCCAATGCTCAGTTACAAACTGGTTGTCAGTTTTATATGTTAATATTCGTCCTATATAAATAAACACTAGGTGATAAACTCGATACTGAGTCGTCTAGGTAGGTACCACCGCAGTGCTAGATATCGTCCTATGAAACAGGAGTGTTATGCACTTTTGTCTTTCGAGATCGAAGGCAGCTAGTGAAATTACCGGGTATTAGAGAACTAAATGTGTTGTCTCGGATGACGGGCGCAGTGCGGCGTTGATGGAGGATAATAACTGTTTATCAGTAGTTGATCTCAATCAATGCCGCTCTGTCATGGTTAGACGTATTACTTACCATCAGGTGAGCATCCTGACCGTCCTGTACACTNATCGTAAAACTGGTAATATTAAAAACTTACTGGTTAAATTTTAAAAGCATGTGTTAGCATGTGTGCATGTATGATTTGAAAAAGATACTGAGGAATGTTTAATTTTTATAGGACTAATAATGACTGCTGAGGCCGAGGTGGCAGAGCAAGTCGTGGCGTTATTCGTGGACGTCCTTGGGGACGACGAAGCCACGAAAATCGTTTAGTCATATTAGGTAATAAGTTTTTTTATTGTTATGGTATGTTCATTTATATACAGTAAGTGGTAATACTACGCTGTCTTTATTACAACTATTCAAAAATTAATATGATATCTTGTTTCAGAGAATGTTCTACTACAAGAAGATAGAAGAGTAGAGGAGGAAAATGGTAAGTATTTTAGAAATTTTCAAAAGCAAATTACATACTTTAAATATTATGACATTATTATTTTTGTTATTTAAGTTGCAGCAGATATCCAAGTAGCGCCAGTCGATATACCACTGGCTCCTGCAGCGGATGCAGTTTTGGCACCAGCTGCAAATATTGAATTTGGTAAGTTGGTGTAAAATTTAATTTTAAGTTTCACTTTTTTGAATATGTATATAAATATATACTTTTTTTGTTATAGATCAAGATAATAATTTACCTTCTGACGAAGAAATAGATATACTAGGTACGCCGGACACTGCAAATGCAGATACTGTACCAAATTCGCTGTCGTCATTAGACAGCAGCCCTAGACGACTAACTACGATTTCGAATTTGTTGTTAACCCATAAGAGCATAACGTCCGATAATCGGACGGTAAAAAACTTTTATCATAGAGTTAACATTTATTGAACTTAAGGTTTATCTATTTAAAACAGTAGTTTAATATATATTCAAAAGTGGCAATACCGTTATTATAAAATTTATGAACTTTCCCGCGCGTCAGCTGACAATCTGCAAAATGGCGGCACACGGTCAATGTTTCTCGCGACGAAAGTAAGTTTATATTGTGTTTTTATTGTAATTTGTTTAGTGTTTTGGGTAAAAAAGAAGTTATTTTGATTGCTAAACTATTGGAATACTTATTTTCAATACTTTTTTTACGTAGACACGATCATTTTGAATGCTATGCTTGCAAACCTTTTACTGTCCGATATATCGCACGCTATGCACGGCGGATACTAAATGTGGTATTTTATTGAATGGTTACAGGTTGCAAGTTCATGAAATATTATCTGCTTTGGAGTGTGAGGAGTATGATAATACTGTGGAAAATATCATTTACGTTGAGCCCCCTATTGAGCATGCCGATCAGGTTACTGACAAAGACAGTGACAAGTTCGATGAGGAGCATAGTGCGAACCTAAATCACTTAGGTCGAAGACTGCTGCAAGCTAGCTGCGAATTCCAACGTTCTCGAGGTGATAGCGATATTTCTACTCCATCAACGTCTTCAGCACTCGGTTCAAATAAGCAACGAGCATCAAATGATAACTTTTTATCAAGTAGCGATAGTGAAGACGAGCAGCCCCTTTCTATTTTCATGTCTCATAACAAGCCTTCAAGGTCTGCACGCCAACTAAAAAGAAAAATCTACAGGTTGGAAAAAAGAAGAACCCGCTTTTATTTGCACTGAATATCGTCCACAGCCACCATCAGATGAAAGAAAAAATGTCAAAATCTGGAATACTTCAAACTATTTTTTCACAATGATCTCATCAAACATATCGCACGCCCAGAACAATACTGTATTATCTCGAAAAATATCAAAATCGACTTTTATATACATATGAATAGCAAAAAAAATTTCGCGCATACTACGAGTACAGAATATTATAAAAAAATGGCCAAAAGATGGCGCGCTAACTCTTTGTTGGTGGCGCCGCGCTGCCCGATTCACCCCCGCGAACATGAATCTTTTTCCAGTTGCAACTTGTCGGCCGCTTGGGTTAGCTGCGAGCCATTACGCAACAGTGCATTATTTCTGAATAATGCGTTATTGTTAAATGAAGTGGTCGAATTAACGTAAAGTATTTAGTTTTAATGCAGTGTGGTGGATGATGAAAGAAAGAAAGAAAGATTTATTTGACACACACAATAAAATACATTCAATACATACAACTAATAAAAATAAATGCCAAATAGGACTTCCCTCAGCATTTGTCCTGGCACACTAAAAGCGTACCAGGACGCTGTTTTTCAGGAAGGCCCTGGTGAGCAACTAAACAAACAAACAAAAAAAAAATTAATACCACAATATCAAACTAAAATAATAATAATAACGTACGTATACATAATTGATTATAAATAAATACAGAAAAAGACCTAAAATCATTGAAAATTCACCTTAATATTTAGAAAAGATTAAAAACACATTTAAAAAAATAAAATAAAATAAAAAATAAGTAAAATATAACAATAATAATAAGAAAATCGTGACTAAAACAATAATAAATAAAATTCTTTAGGCATCATAATTGCAAACCTTAGCCTTAGGACGTTATGAAACAAAAAGAAATGTCTATGCTTTACAATGGTTTTATTTATATGTCACTTTCATTTTCAAATAAAACAATTAGCACTTAAACTCAAATTTATAAACATAATACCTAATAAGACTATTCTCAGTGTGTTTACTAATATAAAGTGAATATATTATATGTAATATATTATAAAGGTCGCTGGTGGAGGCTGGATGAGGAAAGCGGAGGACCGGGATATCTGGCGCGAAATGGGGGAGACCTATGTCCAGCAGTGGACTGCGATAGGTTGAATAGGATAGGATATTATATGTGGCTACAACTCCAAACTTACAAGTTAGAGTTATATTGGACGACCGCTGCACTCATTGCTTTTGACGGACGAATCTACCGTGTGACTCGTACATCGTGCATACTTTGCAGGTAATTATGATCTACCTGATACCTGTTCTCGAGTAAAGTACAGCCCAAGATGTTTCCTAAATGTTTAAGTCAACATCCAATACTTATTAATCTATCTCCTTCTTAATAATCTATCTCCTCCAATACGCGCTCTTTCAGAGCGCGTATTGGAGGAGATAGATTATTCCAACAACGTGATGCTGCATATCGAAATGAACCACGAAATGCCACTGTTCTATGTTTGGGTGTAGTAAATATGTATGTACACGCCCTCCTTGGATACTTAATGTCAACAGGAGCCCACACCAATTTAGAAAAGAGATATCTTGGTTTTTGTACAGCAATCACTCCAAACAATAAAGTAGCCAAATGAAGCTTTCGACGTGCCTCCATTTTGAGCATTTAGCGGCGTTTTAGAAAAGGAGTGATATGACTTCTAGGGGGCACAGTGAAGCAGTACCGTTCACATGCATTTTGCACTCGTTGTATAAGGCGAGAAGACCGGCTTAACAGGCATGGACCATATACTGTATCGCAGTAATTCAGTTTACTTAAAACCAAAGACTCGCATAAGGTAATCCTGAGTGCTTCACTTAAGTAAGGCCTTAGCCTGTATAATAGTTTAAGCCTATAGAAACAGTTTCTTGCACATCGACTAATATAGCTTTCAAACCTAAGACTACTGTCAAAAATGAGCCCAAGATTCCTAGCCTCTTCAACACGCTCCAAGTGGTTATCATTAATTTTTATATTGAAAGAGTGGCATTCAATTTGGCTGTGATTATACGTGTTATTTGAAACTATTTCGAAATAATACCCTGTTTATGGCGAAGCTATGACAGATTTTTCGTATTATTCATAAATGATTCCTGGAACTTGAGATGATTGAAGATATGATAAAAGCTGTGGATCACTATTGTATTATAAATTATGAAGGGACACTTTTCCTGGGGCGGATAACTCGTGCCGATCACCCAAAATACAAAGTAACTGTGATGACCAAGGCTGAAGAAGGTTGGATTTGGCCCAAAAATATGCAATTTGCAACAGTAGATAACAAAAATATAATAAGAATACTAAAAGAATCTAAAATAGATAGGAAAAAAGGTTTTTTGTCATAGAAGACGACTTTTTGGCCATGGAGTGGGGTGATTAATATTTCAGTGTTTAATCTTCTGCTGTGCGGTAGATTTAAGTAAAATTTTGTTAAAAATTTTACTTAAATCTACCGCTATCTTAAATATTCTTGAAAAGATCGACCTTAAATGTTCTTGAAAAGAAGTAAACGTGGAAATATGTCGTGTTCTGCTGTAAATTGTTCATCAAGAACGCCAAAAAAGGAGTAAAAGACCTGGATTTATCATTATATAAGTAAATATTTGACGAGATTTTCATTTATATTGCAAAGTTGTAATAAGACTTATTGTTAAAAACCTGTAGTAGTTGACTTTAAATAATGTTAGACATACATTTCCTTGTATTAATTGAGGAAATTACGTCTAAAACAATTAATATTACGCATGAAAATTTAAGGATGTTACGTAGTGATGTACTCAACATAGAATTTAATTTTATCGATAGTATTTATTTTACAGTTTCTTTTATACAATTATTCAATTTTTAGGTTCCCAAAATATCCGCAAACAAGAAAAGAATGGGAAAAAAGTGTAAGGCGTGAAAACTAGGAACCTACGAAAAACTCCAGGCTTTGTTCAAAACATTTTTGCAATCCTGTTTCATCGTTGGCTTATCAATAAAAAAACTTAAATCCGATGCAGTACCAACTATTGGGTGTACAAATTAATTCGGTCCGTTTTAGAAAGATGACTCTGGCTGTAATGATTGTTTCATTGTGACAGCTGATCTCGGTGGTTGTAGATAGGTTAGACATCTGTCAATAACATTCAGTTTCCATCACTCCGAATTTCGTAAAAGAACTTGTTTTTTCATTTTTTGAATATGCCAAATTTTGTGTTGACTAAGCAGCATGTGCGGGAGGTTTTAATTTTTTACTTTAATTGGAAGAAAAGTGCAGCGGAATCGCATCGAATACTTGTAGAAGTTTATGGTGATAATGCTCCAACTGACATAGGGACTGATGTAGGGAATGGTTCCGACGTTTTAAGGATGGTGATTTCAGCGTTGAAGATAAGCCTCGGCCGGGACAACCAAAATACTTCGAAGACGAAGAATTGGAGACATTACTCGATAAAGATTGAAGTCAAACACAAGAGCAGCTTGCAGATACATTAGGAGTGACTCAACAAACAGTTTCTGTACGATTAAAGTCCATAGGAATGATTCGAAAACACGGAAACTGGGTTCCTCATGAATTGAAACCAAGAGACGTTGAAAGGCGATTTTTCTCTTGCGAGCAATTGCTTCAAAGGCAAAAAAGAAAGGGTTTTTTACATCGAATTGTTACTGGAGATGAGAAATGGATATTCTACGATAATCCCAAGAAGAAAAAATACTACGCTAAAGCCTGGTGAATCGTTACCATCGACCTCGACATCAACACCAAAGAAAAATGTGAGTTCAAAAGTCATGCTGTGTATTTGGTGGGACCAAAAAGGTGTTGTATACTATGAGTTGCTACAAAATGGCGATTTTATTACGGGCGATCGGTATAGGCTACAATTAATTCGATTAAGCCGTGCATTACGAGAAAAACGGCCAGAATACGAACAGAGACATGAAAAAGTTATCCTTTTGCACGATAACGCTCGACCTCATGTCGCAAACGTCGTCAAAAAATATTTAGAAACACTCAAGTGGGATATTTTACCACACCCGCCGTATTCTCCGGACCTTAAACCTTCTGATTACTGGTTATTCCGACAGATGCAGCACGACTTGGCAGGTCACCAGTTCACTTCTTTCGCAGAAGTGGAAAATTGGATCGAAAGTTGGATTGCCTCGAAAGACGAAAAATTTTTTCGAGATGGAATTCGAAAATTGCCTGAAAGATGGGAAAAAGTAGTGATCAATGATGGACAATACTTTGATTAATCTATTAATTCATTTCGATTTAAAAATAAATATATTTTTAACAACGAAAAAACGGACCGAATTTTATTTATTTATTTATTTATCTTTGGTACACAGACAGATTACTGTCATACAGACATAAAATAAAAAAATACATTTAGTTGATCTAGACAGCAATCTATAAATAGTGTACACAGCATGATGCACTAAAATCTTCTGCAGCAGACAGAGTTACATACACATAAAAAATAAAATAACAAAAACAAGGTATTATAGCTTTTTCAATATAATTTTCATGTTATTTGGACTAGTTTAGTGGAGCCGAGAATTAATTTGTACACCCAATATTTCTGAAGGATATCCTGGATATTATCAACCTGTTACTAATTTTTACTATTTAGACGCTTTATTTATTTAATTACAATTTTTTCTGTATGACTGGTAAGAGAGTTTTCTGTTTTCTATAGATAGAAATAGATCTATTTCTATACTAAACTCGCGTGCAAGTAAATCGACTCAAGCCTCAAGTACGCATAACAAGTGATATAACTAAAAAATGCCTTATTATACCTCTATATAATGTTTTACATAATTAAAGCCTAGTAATTGAGCTTTAAAATGGTGTAAGTTGCATGAAAATCGATTCAGTAGTTTAGTAAAAAAGGTTAATGCTAATGATAATGTAAAAAATGTTGAAAATTCATACAATTTCACAGGATGGGGTTATTGTGTTTAAATGAAACAAAATATGCGTAAGATAAAAAAAAATATTCGTGTCAATATTTGGTATTCCCTCCTCTAGCTCTGATCTCTGCTCTCATGCGATTCTTCATCGACCTTATCAACTTTTTAATGGATGATTGTGGTATTCGACCCCACTCTTCTACCAACGCAGTCTTGAGCTCATTGATGTTTGTCGGAGCTGGATTCCTCGCTCTAACTTTCCTTTTGAGCTCGTCCCATATGTGCTCAATGGGATTTAAATCGGGGCTGAGCGCTGGCCAATGCATAGTGTGAATTCCAACTTCGTTCAGGAAATCACGTGTGGCCCGAGCAGTGTGACATCGGGCATTGTCATGCATCAAGATGAAATTTTCCCCAATAAAGCCTTGATAAGGGACAACTTGATCCAGTAGAACATTTTCAATGTAACGATCACTGGTCAGACCTCCTCCCCGGCTTCCCCAGGAACGAAAACAAGGTCCGTTTTGCCTTCTAAGGAAATTCCAGCCCACATCATGCAAGATCCGCCACCATATGCAACGGTTTCCACAAAGCAGCACTGTGAAAACCGTTCACCGGGACGACGGTATACCCGACCTCTCCTGTCGCTGCCATGGAGACACATCCTCGTCTCATCTGTGAACAGGACTGACTGCCATTGCTCTATGCTCCAATCCAAATGTTCTCGAGCAAAGTGAAGGCGTGCTTGACGATGAGCTGTGGTCAACTTCGGGCCTGTAGCGGGTCTTTTCGGAGTAAGGTTAGCTTCTTTCAACCTTCTTCTAACTGTCCACTGACTGACAGTCACCCCGCGAACTTGACGTAGCTCCTGCTGCACATCTACGCCGGTAAGGTGTCGATTTCGGAGAGAGGTCGAGACCAAAAACCGGTCGTCACGCTCCGAGGTGCACCGGCGTCGGCTGGTATTAGGCCTCCGAGTGAAGGCACCAGTCTCTTGAAACCTTCTGTATACTCTCGAGACAGCGGACTGACTCATATTCAAACGACGAGCGACTTCTCGCTGGTTCAACCCTTCTTGCAACAGGGCAACGACTTGAGCGGCTTCTTCAGGTGTTGTATCCATAATTTTCTTCAAATGACGGCTTTAATTTGCAGAGATGTGTTCGGGTCAACGTCTAATGAGCAACTGATAAGAAAAAAACGATTACAGGGGGTTTTATAGGGGGTTGTGTCGCGCAAGTTGTGAATAGAGCGCAGAGCAGTTTACGGGAGGTTGCGTTCAGTTGCATTCTAAGTACAAGTGTTTATTTAAATTACTGATATTATGCTACCATTTGAAAGCCTAATTACTAGGCTTTAATTATGTAAAACATTATATAGAGGTAAAATAAGTCATTTTTTAGTTATATCACTTTTTATGCGCACTTGAGGCTTGAGTCGATTTACTTGCACGCGAGAGTATATATTTTAAAGTTTAACTTGGAGTAGCATGACAAAAAAAGGGTACCGATAATGAAATATCTTGTTTAAAGGCATACAAAGTTCTTTTACAACAAACTACTGAGTGGCTAAAGTTATTTTTTACAAATTCCTTAATTTAAATGTGATGAAAGTGTTATTCATAGTTCCGTTGCCCAACAACAAAAAATGGAACCTTTATAGATTCGTTATGTCTGTCTGTTCGTCCGAATATCACATCAAGTTTTCTCAGAAAATTTAAGAACTGTTTTTTTTTGTGGTCTGTAATCCGCACTATAATTATACCAAAAAACATGAAAAAAAAATGTTTTAAGGTCTTTTATTTTAAACTGAAACTTTTTTTATATGAAACCCACTTGTATCAATGTAGGCAGGTATGGGTGTTTAAAAATGATAATGAGGCTTTCAATATCTTTTTTTTTTTAATAAATTGATGTGTCTCGTAATGAATTCATTGAATAAAGTAATTTTTCAGTTTGAGTTTGTGAGTGTAATTTAATTATTTTACCGTGAAAATATAGTGTAGCCTACCTACCAATAATATTTTGTTTTATTTATTCCAACATCGCCTTATTTGTTACCAAGGAAGACCAAACTTCAAAATATTTGCGTATAAGATTTATTGTTACCATAATTATTTTTAATTTTTGTTTTAGACAAAATAAACAACTGACGCCAAGCTTTTTGAACACAATTTATAATCAACTAATTCTGCAGGCATTCTGCAACGACGACGCCCGTCTTAATTCTATCGATATGTTCGATACCAAGGTCACATCCCTAGTTACGCACACTTATACTAATCTGTAACTGCACAGTAACAAAAAATAGACACCGCCTTCCAGAGAAAACGCCGTCCACTCATGATACGTCCATGGTATCGACGAGAACCAAAATAATTCGTTATTACAAGTGCAAGCAGACTGGACATTTCAAAATTTCCACAAAAAAGAAAAATGAAATCAAATACATTTAGTGTTTTCCTAACAAAGGATTTAATCAAAACAATTGGCACTTAGATTCCGGCGCAAGTACCTACTCATTTGGTTCCAACAAGAATTTGTTTACGAATATTTGCTTAGTACATAAATAAACTCCGCTGACATACAGAAACTGAAGAATGGAATATTTCCACTAAATGAATTCATTTCTTTACCTCACCAAACGCTCCTCTTTTTACCAATGCAAATTGCAGAAGGGTATATTTTATTTGAATTCGTTATGCGTAATGCTTCAACGAATTCAAATAAAATATAAAAGCTTTGGTTTTCTTCTCTTCAAGAAAACAAAGGTTTAAAATAAAATCTAAAACCTTTGTTTTCTTCTCTTCAAGAAAACAAAGGTTTTAGAGTTAAAAAATATTTTGGGGATTGCAAATTAATAAAATTAGATTGACTTGTCAAGTAATTTGTTAGCCAGTAGCTCAGATTGTTCAAGAACGCTTAATATATGTCGGAGGATCCGTCAGTAAACAATATTAGCTCAAAATACCAGACAAAAGTAAGAAATCAAAACATTCCTACAACATATCAAGAATTTTTACCTATATTTATGTTCAAATTAAGTTGCCTTTACCTCTTAACAAACAATTCACAACTCTGGCCATCATGATTTCTCAATTTCCCGATTTGGTCATAAAACTGACATTATTTTTGTTTTGTTGGTAATACTAGAAAAGACATAAAAATAATGAGCTCCTAAAATTTTTCTAGAATAATTAAAAAGTGGATAACATCGCTATAATCAGATACACGTTTGAATACAAGTTTTCTCCTCGTTCTGGTGTTTGTATATATGTCCGTGATGAGATCTGTATCAGGCGTATCAAGAACCTGGAGGACTCTAGTTTTTCCGTTCTTTGGCTTCAGGTGGATACAGGTATATAGAACAAATGCTATATGCCTGTGTCTTCCGCTCGCACAGTGGAAACCAAGAGACAACTCGATTTTGTGACTATCTCTGTCAGGCGGCGGATGAGGCTCGGGAACGGTACCCTTCAGCTCAGGTGACCGACCATGCGGGAAGAGAAGCGCGCAAACTTGCACTAACGCTAGATCTGACCCAGCTGGTAGATTGTGCGACGAGGGTACCGGACGTCGATACTCACACAGCCAATTGCCTCGACCTTCTGCTGATTACTGTACCAGACAGATATTCTGTGTCGGTTACCCGTTCCTCTTGGTTCCTCCGACCACTGTCTTGTGAAGTCTGTATTCATTTATTCCCCATCTGAAAGAAATCCTAGTGTTCCTCGTAAGTTGTGGCGACACAAGTCAGCAGATTGGGATGAGATGCGTCACTTCTTTGCATCCTATCCTTGGCGTGAGGTCTGTTTTTCTTCATATGACCCGTCGAGTTGTGCTGAAGCCATTTCCGCGGTTACGCCAGGGTATAAAATTTAATATACTCATACCATACTCTGACGTGGCGATGAATGGCTAAGCTCGCCCATGGTTCGGGGCTAATTGTTTTCGTGCAGAGGCACGTAAACAGCATACTCGGTATGGGCTGAAGCTTCAGCATGTAAAATTAAACCCCAAAATACGAAAGACCTTAAATCATTCTTAGGACTGATAGGATATTGCCGAAAATTTATCGAGTAATTTTCAATTTCAAACTAACCAAACCATTAACTAAACTTTTAAAGAAGGATACTTATTTCAGATTACAAATGAACAACAAGAAGCTTTTGACAAAATGCGAAATGTTTTAATCTCACCAACAATAATTAAATATTCATATTCCAATAAAAAAAATCATCGTAACAACAGACGCTAGTAACTACGCAATTGGAGCAATATTGAGTCAAGACGAAATAGGAAAAGATTTACCTATAGCTTATGCATCACCACAGAAAAGGAACTATTAGCCATTAAATGGGCTATTCAACACTTTAGACCATATTTATACGGTAGACTTTTTACAATCGTAACTGACCACAGACCTTTAACTTGGTTATTTAACGTCAAAAATCCAGGTAGCAAATTTGTTAGATGGAGATTGCAATTAGAAAATACGACTATGAAATAGTACATAAACACGGAAGAGTAAATGCATATGCAGACTGTTTATGCCGAGTAATCATAAATACAATGGAATTAAATAACGATCATGAAACTTATACCGACTTTCAAAATTTATTTTTAATTAATGACGAATTGACAATTAAAGACTTTCAAGAAATATCCGCAAAACTTTTAGATAATAAACATAAAAACGTAGCACACACGACAAATATAATTTTAGATGAATATAATATTAATGCCATAGAAGCTTTTACCAAATCAAACGATATTGACCTAATTTTATCACATCCTAAAGAAATTTATAAAGTTTACAAATCTACTTCAAATGACCAGACCATTTATCATTGCATTTCTAAATATAACCATTATGGCACACTGACACCTAAAGATTTATTTTATACCCTTCGACATTTAAGAAACTAACTAATTAAAGATAGTTATTCTGATATACTTACCAGACTTTAAAGACTCATATAGTTCTCTTCACCCAGATAAAGTAAAACAAATTATATTCTACGTAATCCGAAATTTAGATATTTCAATAAGGTTATGCCATCAAACAATAAAAACACCAAAAGTTGACGAAATACCAATTAATATTAAGGAGACTCACAATAGTACACCATCTGGACATAATGGAATAGTAAAAATGTATTCAAGAATAAAACAAAATTATTATTGACCAAATATGAAAACTGATAAAGTAAATAGACGCATTCACATAAATAGAATTAAATTAGCAAGTATAGCAAAGCTATGCGAAACTAAGTAAAACGAATTGATAATCAAAAAGCAAAAAAATAAAAAGGATAACGATGAAAAACTAAAACTTTCAGGTACTTCTTAAGACCACGGCATTAAACATTATTCCTGTTGAAAAAAGAGCAGGACTCTACTTTGACTGAGTAGGAACATTAAAAACTTCAGTCGATACATCGAAATTAATTACTTTTAAAGATTTTTCATCCATACCAAAAGTTTCATTCCTTGAAGACAATTTACGTCAAACTACCACTTAATGATCGATACTTACTGACATTCCAATTAAGTGTGGTAATAGACATTAAGATTCTAACCAAAAAGATAGAGAAAATTGATAATCTATACTCTTCATAAGATACTCATCATTTAACTCCTAAGAGAAGGACCAAGAGAGGATGGTTGGGCGGAATAGGATCCGTATTGTTCCAATAATAGTGTTTAATAAAAAACTATTATTGGAACAATGAATTCCGAGGACGCTATGTTCTATGATAACGCTATTAACAAAGTATTAACGTGATAAAGAAATTTACGGTTTAATGAAAGTCAAATACAAGTAACACAATCAGCTATTAAGAACTTTAACTCAACCATTTCAAAGATCAGTAATAATGAGAAAATAATAATAAAGAACTTTAACATAATAGATAAGTTCTTTAATAATATTAATCAAAATATTAACATTCTTGAAATAAAAAATACTCTCAATTTTCCGCTCTGAATTCTTTACGCGCAGAATTTCTTTTTTAAAATCTTTTTTCAACATAAGATGTGTTTTATGTAAACTATAAACTTGTTTTCATACTAAATATGCCACTAGTAAGTCTTAATGAATTTGAATTATTTAATATAATACCACTACCAACACCCCATCACCATGACAATGATATTTACACATTGATCCAACCTCATAGGAAATATCTTGTAAGTTCAATTTAACGACTTAAATAACTTTATATGTAACGACCGTAATGATATACAACTATGGCAAACTCCTCTAGTGAACCACAGATATTTAGCAAAGTAATACAGACTTTACCATCAGATTGTATGACTAAAATACTTTATGGAAACTTTGAAATATGGCGAAAACTTATGAACAATAAATTGATTTACATATAGTTTAAACCTACAAAATTAACTGTAGACTGTTTAGGACAGGAACAATTTCAAGAATTTGAAATTTAAAATACAGGAATAATAGAACTAGACAAAGGATGTAAAGCTTATGCCAATCTATTTCAACTAACAGCAACAGATAACCTCGCAGTAAATTGGTCAGCCTTTGGCCTTTCAAAAGACAATTGTTGCGATAAAACAAAAATCGAATGTAAGAAGGGTTTTCTTTAGTTTAAGTTATAACATTTAATTAGACGATTTAAACCTTGCTACAATGAAATTGGAATCTTTAGAAAAAGATATAAATAAAGTATCTAAAATCTCATTTTCAATAAGAAATCATACTCGTACATCATGGCTAATATATGCCTTATGCACTTCCGTATTCACGTACTCACTATTCAGATTTTACAAACTGTTTCGATTACTTGTTTCAATAATAGTAATGATCCAAATAACGGAAATTGTTGTATTCAAAAATTCAACCAGTGTAATACTAAAAAGAGTGTAGAACCATCAGTAAGAATGTCAATAAGAGATCAAACATCAGAAATTGATGATTTTGATAATAATCTTAATATTCCTCTTAGAAAGAACGAATTCAAAAGTAAATATAGTTACAATCTGGATACCTAAATGATATATTATGCTTGCAATGTAATAAAATGGAATGAATGAAATGTATCTTTAACTATTTTATGTAATGAAATGAATTATTGTACTATTAAAGAAATGAAAATGTTATTAATGTTTATAAAAATGCCTTGATACCTAGAGTCAGAGTACCTACTGTTAACACTTTATATTGAAATTATGATGAAAGGTTATTTGAATGAAATTCATACCATTTGGATTTTATAATGAATGATTTTAATAATCACTTATATTAAAGATAAGAATATTATATTGGGAATTAGTTAAGAAATTATATAATTGCATGATATAGCAATATATTACTTAGCATAAGAACATATTTATGTAACAAAGAATTAAGAATTTTATTGATATTGAATTTTGTAATAAAGTTAAAGAGAAGACTTTTATGGAATGATTATAACGTAAATAAACGGAAATTAAAGAATGATTCAAATATGATAATAATAAAAATTAATTGAAATGTAACAAAACAACTACAATATATTAAATAAAATATAATCTATTAATTATTGTTACAGATAAAGTTACAATTTTACTTTTGATTGATATAAGATATATTCGATTACTATTATTAATAAATTTAAGTTTTAAGTTGATTTATATAATTTTTAGCAAGAAATTTATACCGCATTGCTTACTTTAACGGGGGACGTGTTATATACCGCCATATATTGATGGACCCATATTTATCTTTATTGTAAACCATATTCCTTAGCATGATGAAATTTACGATCGTGGTATTTTTCCTAAAGATCGCGCCATATTGTTATCAGACGTGAGTTCAAACGAAATTCTAAGAATATTAGGGAGCATGACATGATTATCAAATTAATTTGTTATCTTAATTACTTATCACCCAAAAGGTTACAAGACCATTAAAAATAATACAAAGGGAATACTCATGACTTCTAAGAGCACATCATATTATCAAAAGCTACTTGTATTATCGAAATGATATTAAATTAATGTTCCCGAAAGGCATTCGTTGTGACATAAAGGATATCCTGACTTGTTTGTTCATCCGTATGTCTTGGACAAACCAGAGAGTAGTTGTTGAAGCTAGTAACTGAGTCGTAACAGTCATCACCCTGGTGTCAAGTCAAGCTCGCTGATCAAGAGGATATAACGTCTCCCCAAACATCCAGTTTGTAAAAAGAAAATAAAATAAACAAATCTTTCACGAAGACAGCGTTTAATTCAGAACCATCTCAAGTGTCGACTACAGGTACATGCCAATAAAAAGACAAATGTTTCGATATGGAAGCCGCTTTAAAAAAATGCAGACAAGGAGTACCGACGTCAACTGGCGAAAATATAAGGCTAGGTACCCTTACTAACTAAAGGTAAGTCTAATGAATAAAGGGTAAGACCAATAAAACGAAAAAAGGGGAGGACATGCTAATTTTTTTTTTACATTAAGTAGGCCAGCATTTGACTACGCCTTGTCTGGTGTTAAACATCGACGCTGTCTTGAATGAAGCACGCTGACCTAGAAGAAACCTATTTACTCTCGACTTGAAGACACACAAATTGTACACCTCGGGAAATACATAAGCTGGCAATGTATTCCACAGTTTCACAGTGCAAATAATAAATGTGGATTCTAAGCGTTTAGTACAACACTTCAGCATTTCCACTTTAAAAGGATGTCACTTCACAGTCTGCCTGGTGGGCCGATGTTGACATGCTACATCTCAGATGATACTGAAGCTTATCATGTGAAATGGGCTAAAGCAATGGTGAAACAAGAATTCCCAATAGGCAAAGAAAAATTACAAGGTATTATAAAAAAATATTGATGATTTGAATTTAGAAACTCCTTTTAAAGATAGCCTGGTAAAATATGGTACAAGTTTTTTAACACGGACCCAGAGCCTATTCCTAGACAACCTCAAAATTTAACCTCATCCTGAGCTTCAGTCACAATATTAAAGTTGAACAATTGGTTTAACCCTTTAACCACCGCTGATGGATAAATCTAACTGAAACAATAGATTTCTGAAGGAATCCTGGTAGTTAAAAGGTAAAAGAAGTAAGCACCTATCTCAGAGAAAACAATTACACAAATATTTTGAATTTTGACTGAGACTTAAAAAAAAAAATACGGAGACTGTAAAGAATATTTTGACTGAGACTGTAGAGAATAATTTGACTGAGACTGAAGAAATTATTTCGAAAATGTTTTAACTTTCCCAGAAAGAACCCTGTAAACCTATATGTAAGAAACTCAGTACTAGAACATTTTTCTTAAACAATGCCAGGTGATTAACAAATGTGAACTAAGTGCAGTATATGACATACATGGATGTGAATTCAATAAAGCCAGCCAAAGACAATTATGAAAAATCCTTAATCTTTGTGCAGAAATTGACAATTTGTACTTAAATTAGTGTTTTATTATGTTACATTAAAAAAATATTTGTTTTGTCCTAAATGGTTATCAAGAGACAAAAATTCAAATAAATTTATTAATTAAATTCGCCCTTTAAGTACAAAACAAGACAGTGTTAAACATGGCTCTATTGATGATGCAACAAATTTTCAAAATATTATTTTGTATATTTTGCGCACCATCAATTCTTCAATCTGGTACCTTTTTTCATCTAATATTAACCTGCAGTTTATATCGTCAACTGTGTGGAGCCTGGTGAGATGCTACATTTTAACTATTCCCGACCCCGACCCTCTTTAGAGTAAGGTAAACTAAGAAACCTGTCAAATATAGTTACGCAAGTAGAGTTGGAGAAAAATTGCAGTATACATGGAGAACATTTCTCTTCGCGGTCTTCTCTAAGTGACGAAATACCGTAGGTATTATAAAAGAATACAAAGTGCTCTCTTCGGAGATCAACTTGAATGCATGACTGCTTACGCACCTTAGCTTTATCGACTTACAGCTATCCCTTTTTAAGTATATTGTTCGAATTTGGAATATTAAATTTAAGGCAATATATACACATAAATAAAAAATTAAAGAAAGCGAACCTGGAATGTATACGTACAACTCGTGCATTTTGTGTAAACTGACGTTTGTTTGACTTAATGATTTAGTGATGGAACTCGAATAACATTTGACGAATCAAGGTGAAAGAAATTCGACACAAAAGAAATTTTAGGTTGAATCGATTTAATCAACAAGTCTGATTCAAACAAATTTTATCGATTCAAATCAGCGTTGCTCGGAAAGCTTACCTGAGAAAAGAAGCAATCAAGTTAATTCAAGTTTTATTTCGTACTAAACAAACTTATTTTCGTAAAAATCATATGGAGGTGTGGTAGTGAAATGGTGTTTTAAACATACTTGTTATAATATTCTCAGTTAAAACAAAGGGATACTGAAATCGGGACTTCTGTGATTAATAAAAAGAATATCCAATATAATTCAATGCAGAATCATGCACAGTCTCAACTCTCAGGAGAGACCATTGGAACCAAGATATCCACATGATTTTTACTTTGTTCTGTAGATTTTGCGGAACATACACGCTTGCTTAGTTGGTGCAATGTGGGCTGCTCGCCTTTGCTCTGCAGCTCTTGTGATAGGTATTTTCTTTCGAACGAAAAAGTGAATGATCTTAATCGTATTACGATTACGCTGAAGATTGAATCTTGGGCATGTACAATTTGGATTAAATGGACCAAAATAATTTTTTGGTTTCAATCAGAAAAAAGTGCATGATATTTGCCGAGATCTCCCTCTCTCTAACGTAAGATTCGATGAGATTTGACTCGATCCCCTAAGATTCTTTTATTAGCTGTACGATCAGTTAAAGTGTTCAATGTTATGATGACTGATTTATTAAAAACATTAGAACAATCAACATGTATTCTTGTTTTATTCAGTAATACCTGCCTACTCATTCTAATAACATTCTATATATGCTATTAATTTGAAATAAGTTGAATATATATAAAATAGCTGTATTTTTTAATAATATAATATTAATTATATCACCGGATTGAATCGGATTCGATCTTCTTATCAATGTGAATCGGATTCGAGATATCGCTATATTTGAACCATCATTTGATTCGAATCATACCCTGAATTAGAATCAAAGGTTTAATCGAACCGCAATATGAATATTTTCAATTCGAATAGTTTCGAACTAATTTGAATGTCAATTTTGGATTCGAGTCACTATTGAATTTTTATTTTTTTATTCGTTCCATTAGGACCAGGCTAAGGTCGCAGCCTATGCTGCCTAATTATGAGTGTTTTTATTGTTTCATTGATGAATTAATCAAAAGTGATCGTTGTTTTCTTGAGAGAGTACGAGTGTTGGCAAACAACACTCGTATCACGAACACTTGTAGTTAATAATAGACTTACATTCGATTAAGCACATATTTTGGCAAATAGAACAAAAGTACTATCCCCGAAGAAGAAGTCCGAAGTTTAAAGTTAGAAAAATTCTAGAAATGTAGTTCCAGTGGAATCGAATCCTCAATCAATGGGTGTGGGAGCATAAACACTGTCAATTTGTAACTAATCTGATAATCTTTATTCATAGTCAACATTAAAGTTACTTAAATTTAATTTTATGTAAAACTTTTAATTTTGAAATTATTTGTTTCTTTGTTCTCTTGTAATGACTTAAATATTATTGTTGCTCCTACTTTTTATCTGTTCGAATGTAGCATGCGCGTAGACAATAGATTCATGTATTGTGAATTTCCAGCCGTGTCGTGCTACGCACGACCACTTAATATACAGAACCAGATACAGTTAGTGGTAATACCGGTGGTGCTACGAACCCGAGAGGGTTACCTACCTTTCCTATCCTATTCAACCTATCGCAGTCCACTGCTAAACATAGGTCGGCCCACCGCTTTTTTAATCCAGCCTCCACCAACGACCTTTTGCAAGTGGTCGGTCCATCGGGGTGGATCGTCCTATAATTGTGGGTTTTTTTCGAAATGACTTACCGCTGTTGGCCTTCAAAGCTTCACCGGACAATTGGCGAGCGGAGAAGGCTCTCTGCCCAAAGATTGTGGGCGATCTGATCACGTCTACCACCAAAAGTATCCTAGTTAGCTTACCCGTAACCAACGGCTTTTGTAATCCGTTATACGCAAGGAGTCGTATGGAATATACACAAGTTAAATAAAAACATTTCATTGTTTGTAATTATTTAATATTTACACACATATTTACAATTAAAGATGATTAATTCTCTGTAGCGCTGACATGACTTGCATGATTAATGAAAGTGCGCAGTGTGTCCGAACTATTGATAGCTGGACTCGAAAATCATCAATACCTTCAATCGATAGTATCGATACTACTGCTTTTGCCCAACTATCGATAGCCTATCGATATCGATTATCGAGCGGTAACACTGGTAGTGCGTTAATTAACGGAGAGCTTTAATAGTTGATGGTAGAACAAAGACTTACTATAGTGTTGCAGAACTATTGCCAGTTTGACATTCGACCATCGCAGTACCAGATACCGTCCTGAAAATAGGAATGTTTTGCACCTTTTTCTTCGGGATGAGGGCACTGTAGCTAGTAAAATTATATAAAATTATATATATATAGATATTATGAGACACCCAACACCTATCGTCTTTGGCGCAGGGAAGTGTTGACGAGAACTAATAAAGGATATTAATAATAGGTAGCCATTCACTATTGTAAATTTCCTTTAACACTGCATCTGTCAAGGTCAGGCGTATCACTTGCCACCAAGGGCGGATCCAGGTTAAGCGCCAGGGTGGTCACATAGTAGTAGTCAAGAATTTACAAGGTATTTCGTTAATGTACGTTAGTATAGTACTTAAAAATAGCTCAGGGGGGTCAACACCGCCATGACCCTCCCCCTGGATCCGCCGTTGCTTGCTACCAGGTGAGCGAACTGATCGTCTCATTTTAATGTCTGAAATAATAAGACATCATTTTTGAGTTGGCCATCGCAATTTCGTGATTACGGCAAACGGTATACGGAAGCATCGTCCGGAGATAGGGCAGGAGCTCGTGGAGGGCGCCGCGGACGGCGGCGAGGTCGGCACTGGCAATGCAAAGCGCATAGACCGATCCCAGCACACCCAGACACGAGTAGCGGCAATGCGAGTGTACGTGTCACCGTAGCCACCTGGAATACAGATTTTTAATAAATAAATAAACGTCAGTTACATTCACACACAGGAGTGCGTCGGTGGCTCAATGGTGTGAACTGTCGGCTTCCTACCGGTTCAAATCCCGACACGTACCAATGTGTTTTAGTATTTTCGAAAATATTATGTGGAGAAGACGGAATACCGCAGACTTTGGAAAGCAGGTGGCGCCAGTGCTTAAGACCTTCAGAAGCTCTTTAATTCGTGATCCGTGGGGTGCGACGCAGAGGCGTGGAGCAATGGCGTGGTGGTGCTTTTCTTCAAAAAAAGGATACATAAAACTTGCTGAAGAATTATAGACATCACGCTATTGAGCCACATTTACAAGTTGTCTCGAGAGTCATCACGAGCCGTCTCGCGCGTAGGTTTTGATGATTTTCAGCCCCCCGAACAAGGTTCCGCAAAGGCTTCAGCACCATAGACACATATACAGCTGCGGCAGGTTATACAGAAGACTAGAGAGTATAACGTCGCCATTATGCTTGGCGTTTGTGGACTATGAGAAAGCCTTTGATTCGATCGAGACTTGGGCTGTGCTTCAGGCCCTCCAACGGTGCCATATTGACTTTCGCTATATCGAAGTATTGAGATGTCTGTACGAGAGCGCTACTATGTCAGTCCGTGTACATGAAGAGCTTACACAACCTACTATCCAATTGCACCGAGGAGTGAGACAGGGAGACGTTATATCTCCGAAACTGTTCACAGTTGCGTTGGAAGATATGTTTAAGCTGCTCGATTGGAAAGGACTTGGCATCAACGTAAATGGCGAGTACATCACTCATCTTCGATTTGCCGATGATATAGTAGTCATGGCAGAATCCATGGAGGATTTAAGCACTATGCTCGAAACCCTAGACGGAGCTTCTCAACAGGTGGGTCTTAAAATGAACATGGACAAGACGAAAGTCATGTCTAATACCCATGTCGTACCTATACCGATATTAGTTGGAAGTTCTGTCCTCGAAGTTGTAGACGAATATGTGTACCTGGGACAGGTAGTCCAAATGGGTAGGTCCAACTTCGAGAAGGAGGTTTCTCGTCGAATTCAATTAGGATGGGCAGCGTTCGGGAAGTTAAGGCAGATCTTTTCGTCCAAAATACCTCAGTGTCTCAAGACGAAGGTCTTTGACCAGTGTGTGTTGCCAGTTATGACATACGGAAGCGAAACGTGGTCGCTCACTAAGGGCCTCTTGAATAGACTCAAGGTTGCTCAGCGTGCTATGGAGAGGGCTATGTTAGGTGTCTCCCTACGCGATAAAATCCGAAACGAGGATATCCGTAGGAGAACTAGGGTGACCGACATAGCCCAGAGGATTAGCAAGTTGAAGTGGCAGTGGGCAGGGCACATAGTGCGTAGAACCGATGGCCGATGGGGCGGAAAGGTTCTCGAGTGGCGTCCACGTAACGGAAAACGAAGTGTAGGCCGACCCCTAACCGGATGGACGGATGATCTGGTTAAGGTGGCGGGTAGCAGATGGATGTCAACTGCAAGGGCTCGGTCCGCGTGGAAATCATTAGGGGAGGCCTTCGTTCAGCAGTGGACATAATTAGGCTGTAATGATGATGATGTACTAAATCTAACCGTATCGGTCCGTGGATCGTCCAGCCATAAACTGCATTCCTAAAGGATTAGAGTGCCACGAGGGGCTTGAACCCCCTCAAACACGAGTCGCTGGAGCAAAAAGTGTGGACTATGTACCTAAAGGGCACGATAATTTATACCGTGCTATAGGTATGTTTACTTTTTAAGCCGTTTAAAGAAACAAATTACCCGAAACTAATCATCTAGCCTGTAGGTAATATAATAAACAAAATCTGGTACATGCCAGTTATCCTGCTACTTATACTGTTTTGGTCAGCAGTCTCTTACAACCAGGGCTTCAATTCTGATAATTTTGTATATACCTATTAACCATTAGGTATATGAACTGTAAAACGAACGTCAAATAAGTTGTAGAATACCAATTTATAATTTATACCAACAATTAAGACAAAATAATAAAAGTTAAGACAAAATAAGAAAACCAAACATGTAAAAATTATCGTGATCAGAAACTGGAATTTGGGCCCAGATGGATTGTTTGCTTGATAACTAGCTTTATTCCTATCATATAAAAAAATCACCTGTTCACCGCGCGACCACCGCGGCACGACCACGCTGGTGTCAGCTCGCGACCAGTAACAGCCATATTTCGCGCCGACGTACCCATAGCTCGTCGTAAAATTCTCACAGTCCACCCAAGGCGGGTACCCGCAACCCTTGATATTCACAAACAGCACCGCCGGACGCCAATCGTGGTCTTGCGATTTATATTTGACATGCAGCTGGGTGCACTTGTAAGCGTCACTGGTGCATCCTTCGCGGCATGACGCCCACGTGCAGTTGTCGAGGCCAAGCCGGTCGTCTCGGCGCTCCGTGATGCATTCAGCTGGTGTAGGATCGAAGTCCGCGGCTAGGGCGCTGAGTGCGGGGTCCGCGTATAGAGGTACGAGGAAGAGTAACGCCGATGCACCGCCTCCGAGCAGTGCAGCCAGCATTACAGTGATATACCGGGTCAACTTTGCACGCGTATCGCCGCGGCGGCGGGATGGCCTCACGACAGGCGTTCGGAGCTACTCCTCGCATTTTGGACGTCAACCCATGCCTGCAAGGACTCTGGATGCAGTGGTCGGGTGGGTGAGGCGCATGCGCGGGTGCGCGCGACGCTCGATTGACTGACTGGTTACTGGGTTAGTACTNAGTGCGGGTCCGCGTATAGAGGTACGAGGAAGAGTAACGCCGATGCACCGCCTCCGAGCAGTGCAGCCAGCATTACAGTGATATACCGGGTCAACTTTGCACGCGTATCGCCGCGGCGGCGGGATGGCCTCACGACCAGGCGTTCGGAGCTACCTCCACGCATTTTGGACGTCAACCCATGCCTGCAAGGACTCTGGATGCAGTGGTCGGGTGGGTGAGGCGCATGCGCGGGTGCGCGCGACGCTCGATTGACTGACTGGTTACTGGGTTAGTACTTCGACATTGAATGAAACCCAGCAATTGTTTACGTCTACATCCATTATTGAGCACGCTGGTTGACCTATTATATGGTGTTTTTGAATGAAAAGATGGTATCTTGCTAATGAACTGAAAACGAAGAGCCTGATTGGAACCGATTATTTTTGATAATGCCACCTTTTCTTAAAATTTATATTACTGGTTTTATTATTCTTAGAAAGAAGTACTCAAGAACAAAAAAGTTTAATAAGGTTTAACCGGATTTTTTTTAATTTTAATTGAAGATTAACCTATAAAATTACAAAATGTGGCCTTCACATGTGAGATGAGATCTAACGCTCATTACTGAATCCTTTATTGTTCCGAGACTGAATCACCTCCAGAATCCATCTTACTGGATGTCATACATTTAATGGACGACTAGCATAATAATTATAAGGAGTTTTTACCAAGTTTTAATGGAAAGTAATGAATACAAGTTCTTTCAATATTGTGTCATGGTCAGGCGCATCACTTATTGTCTCCTGGTGTTACCAATTAAAACCAAAGAGCAGAACGAATAAGTGCAAAATTTTAATATTGATTTAATTTGTTGAGACCATAATAACGATTAAATGAGCGCATTTTAAAATTTAACGGAATTGGGGATCCGGTGATTTTGCCAGTTATATTAGCGCATTTTAAAATTTTAACAGAATTCGGGCTGTTAGTTATCCTGTGATTTTGTCATTAAGAGCTAAGGCATAATGAAAATATAAGGAGACCTAGATGTTTTAGTACCAAAGATATTAAAGTGTAAATAAATTACAATTACGACTCTTCAACCTATTGCAGTCCACTGATGGACATAGGTCTCCCCCATTTTGCGCCAGACATCCCGGTCCTCCGCCTTTCTCATCCAGCTTCCACCAGCGACCTTTCGCAAGTCGTCGGTCCATCGGGCCGGAGGGCGTCCTACGCTACGCTTGCCAAGACGCGGTCTCCACTCCAGAACTCGTCTGCTCCAACGGCCATCAGTTCTGCGACATATGTGACCAGCCCACTGCCACTTCAACTTGCTGATCCGGCGGGCTATGTAACTTTAGTTCTCTTACGAATTAAATCATTTCTAATCTTATCCCTAAGAGAGACTCCAAGCATAGCTCGCTCCATTGCGCGTTGAGTGACTTTGAACTTGTGAACCAATCCTGCAGTCAGTGTCTCAGCTGCGTATGTTAGTACGGGTAGGCAGGGCCGACTAGGGGGGGCAGACGGGGGCACGTGCCCCGGGCGGCACGGTCAGGGGGCGGCAAACCGACTAATGGACCACTCATCATTTACCTTACTTGCCCGCGAATAAATAATAGTACAAGTGCATGGCCATAGAAATACGACTGATAACCGGAGCGCGGAGTAAGGCATGTTACTGAACCATTACATTTTTTGCATAGTTCTAAATAGGCGCCCGCAGATCACGGTCAGCAGGCGGGTGCAGCTGCGATCTGAGGAATGACGCTGTATACGAAAACTCTCTCGTCGATCTCTATACAGGGCAGCAGTGTATTATTTCAAAGTTACGTAGTTATTTCTCTATGTTAATTGATGCCAACTTAGCTGCTTTAAAGCTATATCATTTTCATGATGGACAGCTACAATTGAAAAAAAAATAAAAATAAACAATTAAGCTCCTTTTACTTGCATCAAGCGACCACGTTTTTAAGAAAATATACAAAATAAATTGGAAATAAAACGCCTTTTTCATCCAGTGTGACTTCGAAAAAGCTGAGGCGAGTAGTCTTATTTCATTATAGAACTTAATTGATTAATATCAATACCAATAATTGATAAATTGTAACTTTTAATGACATTGCTTTTTTGCCGAGGTTAGGATGGTTATGAAACAGCTTAAGCGTTATTAGACCCCCGCTACGACGGATATACCGCAGAGCTTTTGAAAGTAGGGGGCACGCCAGTGCTTAAGACCCTTCAGAAGCTTTTTAATTCCGGAATCGGTGATGGTGCGACACCAAAGGTGAGGAGCAATGGCGTGGTGGTGTTCTTCTTCAAGAAAGGTGATTAAACCTTTTCCCTCTCTATTCAACCTATCGCAGTCCACTGTTGGACATTGGTCTCATTTTGCGCCAGATATTCCGGTCCTCCGTTTTTCTCATCCAGACTCCACCAGCGACTTTTCGCAAGTTGTCGGTCCATCGGGCCGGAGGGCGTCCTACGTTACGCTTGCCAAGACGCGGTCTCCGCTCCAGAACTCGTCTGCTCCAACGGCCATCGGTTCTGCGACATCATTACCCACTGCCACTTCAGTTCGCTAATCTGGCGAACTATGCCGGTAATTTTAGTTCTTTTGCGGATAACATCATTTCTGATTTTATGTATAAGAGTCTCCCAACATAGCACGCTCCATCGCTCGTTGAGTAACTTTGAATTTCTGAACCAATCCGCAGTCAGTGTCCATGTCTCATCTGCGTATGTTGGTATGGGTAGGACGTATTTCTCAAAGACTTTTGTCCTTAAGCGTTGCGGAATCGTCGACGTGAAGATCTGATGTAACTTGCCTGATGCCCCAGCCCAAATGAATCCTCCTACTAGCTTCCCTTCCGAAATTGTGCCGGTCAAGTTTTAGCCCAAGTAAACTTATTCTTGGACAATCTGGAGAAGGACGCCGACGCTTATCAGAAACGCTACCGGTCTATAATTCTTCAAGAGAGCTTTATCACCCTTCTTAAAGAACGCTTGTGGACCGAATTCCTAATGTCCTAAGGATGGGTTGTCCACCGGTGTTTAGGAGTTCTGTCGTAATACCGTCATCCCACGGGCCCTTTCATTTCTCAGTTGCTTCAGTGCTGCACTAATTTCGCTAACGTCAACATCCGGCATATCCTACGTACAATGGTGCCTTAGTAGGGCACGTAGATCTTCGCTGTCTTCGGTCTGTACTGATGAGCGCTCGACAAATCCATAGAATTTCTCAACCTCTTCCAGGATCTGTTGGCGTAATGTGAGTAGTTGGCCATCTGCTATATTAAGCTTCACCAGAATGCTCCTCCAAGTGGTTTTTGGAAAACTTTGGGCCCCCTGTTCTCCTTAATAAGGTCCTTAATTAACCTTGTATTGAAATAGTAGAATTCTCTGCGAACGAGTTTTCGTATCCGCTTGGAGAGAGCCTAATATTCCGGGTATGATAAGTTAAAGTCAAAATTCATTTATTTAAATTAGGCTTACAAAAAGCACTTATGAACGACAAAATATACAAAAATTACATTACAAAAAAACAAATTTATTTCTTTGAACTGTTCTTTAAGAGAGTCACGTGGTCTAAGGTTGTAGATAAAAGCTCTTTTTGTAGCACAAATATTGTATCAATGTCGGCAGCCGTACCCCACAACGGTAGACCATACGACATTACATTATAAAAATGACTAAAATAAACTAATCTTGCCGTTTTTACATCTGTTACGAGTTATCTTAGATATTAAAAGCTTATTGAAGAATTAACGACCCATTACGATATTGTGCCACATCTTCAAGTTATTCTCCAGAGTCATTATGATCCGTCTCGCGCATATGTTTGACGATTTCCAGCCCTCCGAACAAGCCGGGTTCCTCAAAGGCTTCAGCACCATAGACTACATATTACATACGCTGTGGCAGGTTATACAGAAGAGCGGAGAGTATAACTGACCATTATGTTTGGCGTTGTGGACTATGAGAAAGCCTTCGATTCGATCGAGACTTGGGCTGTGTTTCATTCCCTCCAACGGTGCCTGACTTGACTACTGCTATATCGAATTGTTGAGATGTTTGTACGAGAGCGCTACTATGTCAGGCCGAGTACATGAAGAGCTTACCATTGGCTTATCATTGGCACCGAGGAGTAAGACAAGGAGATGTAATATCTCTGAAACTGATCACAGCTGCGTAAAAAGTTGCAGCTTTGTCCAAATGTCAATCAATTTGAGGACCTATTATATAAATTAGTGAAATAATATAGGATGATAAAGGTAAAATAAATAAAAGAGGGCGGGGCGGCATTTCTAAATTTTTGCCCCACCCAAAAAAATTGAAGATCCGGCGCTGCGGGTAGGACGCATTGCTCAAAGACTTTCGTCTAATAGTTGACGTTAGGACATGACGTAGCTTACGACTGCACGGAATAAAACAATAAATTGTTGTATTCAATATTTATTTCAAGGTTCATAATGCGTCTTTATTGTACAAAATTATTAGATTTACTTCAGTCCTATGCCTTTTTTAGGGTCAACGAATACTTCCTAACCATCAGTCTTTAATTTAGTCAAGCGATAGGTGTCTTGCTTTAGCAAAAGCGCAATTGGTTTTGATTTCTGAAAGGATATGGAAAGTTTGATTATGTACAAGTATAGTAAGTGTAAACAAAGGCCAATTATCTCTATACACCTTTCATCATCATCAGCCTATAATAATCACTGCAGAGCACAGGCCTTACATTGAGCTGAAACGAAACCAAGCGGGCAAGGTTTGTTTTTAAAGGTCGCAACCTTTAAAAACAAACCTTTGCATATTCTAATACTTTCAGAAACCAAAAACCTCCATCGATAAGTCACATCACACGTCAATATCTCCACATATTTTTTTTGTACAATTTTAGTTTGATGTTTAAGTTTCATAATTTATTTCCCAATTTTTTGTGAGCTTTCATGCAGTATCGTATTTGTACAATTAATTACATTAGGATATATGAATTTTATATAACATAAATACTCATTAGGTTTTAACTTGATACAATTAGTCGAGGGTTACTAACGCCATTTTGAATTACCAAAATCAAGAAACTATAATGATCTGTCTATTATCCATATGCAGAAAGTTCATTTCTTACTAACAAGTTAGTGTGATTGCCGTACATGAGTAAATATTCATCAGAGAATCTTGTAATAATTTATTGAGATATTACAAGAATCGCTAAGGCAATGTGGTACCTATCTAAAGCATTCTACTAGTATATACATCCCAAATAATATAGGCAGATAAATATTTTAGAAATTACAAAAAATCTAAATTTGATAATTGGCAACACTAAGTTCAGGGGGGTTACCGCCATCTCTTAAAACAGTGTTACAATAATATTACTTCGTCTTTTCTGGTACAAAATTACTGACATATTATAACAATACTGTTTTAAGAGATTGTGGTTACCCCCCAGGATGTTAAATTACAATGAAGGCACACAGGCTTTTCTTATTCAATTCTATGATTATATATCTGTATATTATCAAATGTGTTTTTTATTTTTGAACCATCCAAGCTAAATTATGTATCAAATTAGGAAACTAGCTTAAACTTGAAACCTTTTTAATTCTGAACATCAATAAATAACATGGTAACTCAACATTGGACTAAACAACTAAACGAGACATTATCAACCTTTCACAATCAACACGTTAATTTAAAATTGGTAGTCCATTTAAAAAAATACTTAACCGATATTAAATTATCTTTTAAGTCCACAATTAAGGGTTTTAAATTAAACAAAAAAAGACCAATGGAATGGAATCTTTTTATAGAGTAAAACATTATACAAAAATAAAAACAACTCCGACTGAAAACTGAGCAATCGATTGTAGAAATCTAATTGAAAAAGATTCTATTCCATCACTCGTACTGCAGTTATTCTAGATGTGGCGTGACAAGAAATCAGTAATAAAACACAAAATATCCAAATCTTTAAGTAGAAAGAAATAAAGAATTTCTTTCTTTCTTTCTTTAAAATCTTGAAGTCATTGACCAGCAACATTAACTAACAACACAACATTAATTCTGGCTGAGTGTTTATCACATTTATAATTTTGAGTTATCTTACTAGAAACAAATCATTAACAGTGATCAGTAAGGTGGACTATATTTACCTGAAATTCACGGTGTTACCATGAAGCTGTTAATAATTTAATATAATTTTATGCCAGTATTTGGTAGATATTGGTATAACTAGGTGGTAGCCGCGGTACTGAGTCGTCTAGGTAGGTACCACCGCAGTACCAGATATCGTTATATCGTCATTATATATATATTGACTACATACTGTAATTAATTTCCTTTAACATTGCTTTTGTTATGGTGAGCGCACTGACCGTCCCGTTCACTTATGGCATTAAAAAAATCAAAAAACGTAAGGGCAACATACATGTGGGATGGTAACGACCATCGATTAATATGTTAAATATGTATATATTGTTGATGGTAGTTATACTAAAGGCTAATTTACACCCCAGAGGCCAGTGTGGTATACTTAACTCATTTTTGACTTCCTTGTGGGTTGGATCCTTTTTGCGTAAATATGTCCAACTTCAACTTAATACAATCACTGCTGATGAAATGAATCTATTAACCCTTCGACCGCCAATGACGCCTTAAAGCACCAGACACAATAGATTTTCCATTGTGTCTGGAATCCCGGCGTTCGATAGGTTTAATCATGAACTTGATATTTTTGATAGTATGTGATGACAGCCCACTTTATGTATAAATGCAGTAGCGTACAAAACAATAAATAATACAATCACAACCACACACGAAATCAAATCAGGGCGATTGTTTTCATGTGTACCAGTTCTAACCAACGCAAACATCGTCCGGACCTTGCATATAAGAAATCGTAACAGCCCTTACTAGTAACTAAAACAATTCTTTAAAATTCCTATTAATTTTAAGTACTTAGTCTTTTATTGAGTATAAATATGCAAGGAACAGATCTGATGTTTGGGTTAGGTATCACAATAGACTTTAATTATAAAAAATAACACTATCTCTAAATATGTGTATTCCGCTATACAAGTTGTTTACAATCTATGCATACTAGCAACTTATTGTCTCGTCTTACATACATGCGTACCTTCATTCACTTTGGGAGCGTTCAAGTATCACGCAATTTTTGAAGAATATATTATAACATGTCGCGCTGGCTTACATCACGACATTTGACAAGAGGGCTATCGGTTCAAGACAAACGGGCCTTAAAAAAAAACGCGTTTTTTTATTTGACCAATAGCTTCTATATTTATCAATATACAGCCTTAATTTTTTTGTCACATAAATATGAAAACCAATTCAAATACACTTGCAAATTTTAATGTAGGTGCACTGAGGACGAATGTATTAAGTTTTACCTAACAGTGGTGATTTTCATACACCTTTAGCTTTAAGCCCTCGATGTTTGTCCACTTTTGCCAGTATATAATTTAATAGGCATTGAATATAACTGCATATTGAGGAATTGATACCCATTAGATATAAAAAAAAACTTTTTTTCATTCAATTTCAATTCCAAACAAAAGTTTTAACTTTTATTTGGAATAGTTTTGGGTACAAAATTTAACTGTACTGAATTTTAAATTACAGCTGAATATAATAATATACAATGCTATCTAAATTACAATTGGTTTCTACCCTAACCTACTGAATAGGTCAATTACAAATGAGAAGTTTCACTTCGCTTAAAGTTCACATATTATCACAACTGTGCCATATAAAAATGTTCCATTTCTTATTTGAACCATACAAACTTCTCAATTGTATTTTTATATTATTACATAATAGATATAATTCAAGGCACAAGGAATCACCAAATAAATGTGTTCATTTAAATATTGGTATGAACTGTTTCCTTCCGATCTGGTGGGTGCAGGTTCAAATCTCGCCACGTACTTGATGTCTTTTTAAAATTATAGGTACGGTCATCGAACGCTCTTACGGTAAAGGAAAACATCGTTAGGATACCTGCGCAAGCCTACGAGGGTATTCAAAGGATGTGGGTGAAGTTGGCCAAACCGGACTGGGCCCGCGTGGACCACTAAGGCCTATACCCCTATATAGGTATTGCCTCTCTGTGTGGACGTTTAATGAGCTGATGAGATTTAAATTGAACAATTGAAGTCTTAGGAAAATGCAAATTCACCTTAACCTGTCGACTGCGAGGAATCGGGAAACAATTGAAAATCTTTTGTTTGTGACGCTTTAAGGCGTCTATATCGGTCAAAGGGTTAAAAGTACCATGATTACTTGTGCCCAAATTAACGTAAGCATAGTGATATAGGTATTTCTCAGCAGCATTAATGATTAACATTACAACATATTTTGGAATACACAAATTAATTAGGCTATATAGTTTGGTTGAAAATATTTTGGTTTGTTGGTACCTAGGGTATCTGTGCATGATCATTTGTATAGGTAATGAGGTAACACCCATTTCTATCTAGATTAAAAATATAATATGGGAATAGCTGATTTCAAAGCCGGAACTCTTCGTGTCTTCTCAACCATTACACATTTGTTATCAGTACTTTTAAATGTGTTGTTCAAAAGTTGACATTTAAGCTGCAATTACCTAGTACCAACCAAACCTAAAAATATCCCCAATCACCGGTCCGTACTCATATCCGGCCAGTGTTGCCGAACTATCGATAGGTGACCTTGAAAATGGTCTTTATTATCGATAGTTTCTATATATAGATTCGATAGTTTTGGCAATAGTCAAAGCAATAGTGTCGATATTTTATTTCAGAAAATATATAATTATATGAGAATATGGCGGTCTGACACCTGAACTAGGTTCCTGTATCACAGGTAGTTAACCCTCCACCCCGTAAACAATAGTTAGAATGTGTATTCAACTACGAAACACATTTAATTCAACTTTTTAAAAATACCCGGTAGTGCATTAAATGTTTTGAGGGTATATAAATATTGTAAAAAGCAACTGGACGTTAAGTTAGTTTTTTTTACCCAATTGCGTATGATATAATATCGATACTATCGGAAAAATGCTTCTGTATTAGTTTTTAACAGACTTCAAAAAAGGAGGTTATTCAATTAGACCAAATAGTATTTTTTTTACTTTTACGGGGCTATCAATATCGATACTATTGTTTTCCCGACTATCGATAACCTATCGAGTCGCAACACTACGTCCAGACACAGCACACACCGTACACGACTAGAAAATCATAGTACAACCTGCGACATCTGCGCAGTCAACCTGTAACGTTTCCTATCCAACTCCACGCTCGATTCCAAGCCCCGTTTCACCGCACTAGTTGATGGTTCTTCCGAAACACTGGCATCCACCAGTCTGCGAGCCCGACAGTACCTGTAATCTGTTGGGTTGTCCACTCTGAGGGTCTTGTCCACCCTGAGGGTCATGTCCACGGGTGGCTGGTACGGCTGGACGTCTACGCGTGGGGTGTCGGACAGGTCTAGAACTGTGTATTCTGTGCTAGTCACTGGCCGTTGGCGGTACGAGTCCACGTTGAGGTAGCGCGATGTGCTGCAAGTGCTGGACGCTGGTGATATTTGGAACCTGTATAAATACATTTTATTAATATAAATAAACAAAAACAGATTATATAAAATAAATTGTATAAATAAATCACCATTAACAGCTCATAAAGGCACACTGCAGGAGACAGGCCTTCCCGCTCTGAGTAGCAATGGGGAGATTGGGTCGTAACCCACCACGCAGGATCAATGCGATTTTATTTTATGTTACAAGTGTACAGGACGGTTAGGACGCTCACCTCACGGTAAGTGATACGCCTGATCATGACAGAGCGGCATTGATGGAGACCAACAACTGATATGTAATTATCCTCCATCAATGCCGCACTGCACCCGTCAACCGAGACAGCAGATGTTAGGTCCTTATACCCGGTAATTTCACTAGCTCACAGTGCCCTCATCCCGAAACATAAAAGTGCATAGCAATACTATTCCACGAGACGATATCTTGCACTGCCGTGGTACCTACCTAGACGACTCAGTATAGAGTCTACCACCTAGTATAATTGGTTTTAACGACTATCATTCTATGATTGTAGTCGGGACCGACGGATTAACGTGCCCTTCGAAACACGGAATCATCTTTCTTTTCGGACAATCGGGTGATTCAGTCTGCAAAGTCTTTACCAAATTGGAATAATCGCGTAGTGACCTTCACTATATCTCCGATGCGATCTGAACCAACACTAAACTACTACCAACTACTTTATCCACTCTTATTTCACGGGACGCTATCTGGCAGTGCGGTGGAACTAACTCAAACTGGGTCCCAATTCCAACAATTTTAAAATGCGCTAATTTTGTCTTTATTGTGTCTCAATGGTACATTTTTGGATGTTTGGTGTTCTACTATTTGAATAATAACCTTATTAGTCGTCGACGCGGGTCCAATCTCTTCGCAGGCGTGCGCAGGTGTCCTCACAATGTTTTCCTTCACCGTAAGAAAGAAAAAAATAGTTATTACAATGGTTTGGTTAAAGAAATACATACCTGGGAGATGTGCACGGCGTCAGGTTGGGCGATGTACGCGCACTGCTGTAACCCTGATCCACTTCGGAGTCGACACCGCTTTCGCGCGACTTCAGGATTTGCATCATCCTGCAAACAAAACTATGGTGTCAAGAATGGAAAAATTTCACATAGTATATGTATGAATTGTTGGTATAATCAGTAAGTTCGCTTCGTTGGTATAACCATATTTGGGACATCAACCATCGGGATATCGACCAGAGCTCTGTGAAGAGCTGTCTTTTCGGCCTTTGGTCATCATTTTAGGGTTTACTTTGAGAATCTCATGTATTTAACTAACGTCACTCATGTTATGACATCTTAATTTGACGTTGACGTTTTGACGACGGAAAAAGTGAATATTTGAACAGCATTTTTCGAATAAAAATAGAAAAAGAGTATGTTAAAGCAGATTCGAAAAATTCAAGTTTCGAAATATTCTTGTCTGTCTGTTTGTTTCGGTTAGCCTCTGAAATGGCTGCACCGATTTTGACGGGACTTTAACTGGCATGTAGCTGATGTTATAAGGAGTAACGTAGGCAACTTTTATTTTAATAAACCAAATTCGTTACAATTTCCAAGTACAGTCTACTATCGCCCGCAGCTCAAGCAACGAATTTTAATCAAAATCCTGTGTCTAGTAAATTTTATAAATGTTGTATTTTTCATAAAACAGGTTTTTTGGTGCTAAAGAAGGTCAAGGAGTTAGCAAATTTTGGGACCTTTGTCAAGTTATGTGCTCGCATTGTGTTCCAAGTATAAATAATGTAATTAGGATGTTAATATAGAATTATATAAATTAGACATAGGTATTACAGCTATGTAAAAACCAATAGTATTATATACATTTTGACACGAAATGAGAACATTGTAAACCCCATTTTTTTGAAAAGAGTAACTACACGAGTTTCTTGCCGGTATCTTCTCGGTAGATAACAACCTCCCGAACCGGTGGTAGATTCATTAAAAATAACTTCTTGACGATTCAAAAGTGTCATGTAATGATTTATTTGAATAAAACATTTTTGAGTTGAGTTGAGTTTTTGAGCCAAGCACAGATATTGAGGGTGCCGCAGCGAAACATTTATTCGAACTAGTGGCAAAATCCTTCGAAGAATACGAGATCCCGTTCAAGAACATCATTGGATTTGCGTCCGATGGAGCGAGTACAATGATGGGAACGTATAATTCTGTAGTTTCATTCATCGAAAAGGGCCCTGGTATCTACATTTCAAGTGTTTATGTCATTCATTACATCTTTCATTTAATTAATGCATGTAAGCTACCCAGGAGTAGCGAAGATCTACCGCGAAATATTTATGGAGAATTTAAGAATTACGAAAAACAACATTTGTTTCAAAAGTTTCAAACATTCTTGGAGATCAACGTTCACAAAATTCTTCGCCAAACACAAACGCATTGGTTATGTCTGAAAGTGGTTGTTTCCAGAATTGAAGGTTGAGGTTAGAAGAATGTTGGATCAGACTGAAATTCGAAATAATGAACAATTCAAATCAGATTTTGCAATGACTTGTGTTGAATTTTGAATGGCAGGTTGTAGCGAAATAAAGAAACGTTTAAACTTTTCGAATCAGGTTCTAAAACTAACCACTAATCTTAATCCAGAAAAAGCTATGTTAAAAAAGACAAGACTATTTACATTGTCAAGTTTCTTGCCTTTGATGGAGGCTTTGCGCCGAATCACATCACGCAATCAGCATCATTTAATCGACGATGAGTGGCGTCAGATGCCATATTTTGAGCTTCCGGGAAATATAGATATTAAAGACCCAAATGATATTTTTTGGGCAAATTTGATGAACTGTGGAGGAGGTGAGCAAGGAATGACTTTTAAAAATATTTCCAAATTTGTGTTAAATGTATTCTCTGTTCCACATTCTAATGCTGACAGTGAACGTATATTTAGTCACATCAATTTAATTAAAACTAAGACTCAATAAAATAGTAGTTTTTACATTCTTTTAGCTAAACAAAGAATAAATCATAACACCGCTGACTGTTCAACATACGAACCATCTGAAAGTGAGTAGGGGCGACTGGGGCTGGTTGACTATAGGGGTATGTAAACTAACTATCAAAAACCCGTTCGACGCCATAGTATTGAGCCCGCCAATGAGGCATGAGAGTTCGTCGCTCAGTCACCGGCAGTGCGACGTAGCACACGCACGTCGTTTGAGAGGAGGAGCGTAATATTGAAAATAACACACGTAAGTAATTATTTTTGTCGTCACGTTAATTGTTATTATGCCTATTTATTCCTGGTTACTGATTGTGAAAGTATTTATAACGAATGTTAGATTCATGTTCTTTCTTTTATATATTATTATACTTGATTTCCTAGCAGTTTTAAGGTTATGACACGTGGTTAAAATTAGAAGGTAACTCGGGGCTGGTAGACTAATCTACAACGGGGCTGGTTGACTAGCCGGTCAACCAGCCCCATAATATAAAAGATGTTTTACATGTAAAATGAAGTTGGTATTTATGAAATTTTATCCAAAAATTTTTGTTTCATGACCATGCGAACATACAAAAGAAAAACGAATAGAGGGAGTACACCCAAAGATGTAATGGATAGAGCATGTCAACAAGTTATCTTTGACAAAAAAAGTATAAATTCTACGGCAGAAGAATTTTCTATACCTTATAAAACACTACAACGCCACGTTGCAAATATGAAGAAAAAATAGAAAACAATCCCGAATTGTCGAAAGCCGAATCAGATTTGGACAGTGTTGGTTTCAAAAAAAAAAATAGACAAATATTCAGTGACGAGGAAGAGCGTGCTTTAGAGAGTTAGTTGAAGACAGAAGCAGATATTTATTTTGGATTGACACCTTATGAAATACGAAAGTTCGCATATGAATTTTACAAAAAAACAACTCCGTGCCTGACTCATGGAATACAAAACTGATTGCTGGTGAAGATTGGTTGGGGCATTTTCTTAAATGGCACCCTGCACTGTCCATACGAAGTTCTCAAGCCACTAGTTTATCTCGTGCCACGTCTTTCAACAAAAATAACGTTAAATTGTTCTTTGACAAATTGAAAACCATTTACCCCCGCCATAAAGCCTCGTTCAGCTGAAGTAATTTTTCCCGAATCAAAAATTTGGGAAAAATTACTTCAGCTGAACGAGGTACGCTGGTGACGGTCGCGGTTGCTATATCGGCCGATAGCACCATGGTTCCTCCATTTTTTGTTTTTCCACGAGGTTCACTATAAAGAACATTTCATCAGTGGTGGACCAGGCTCTGAAAGCGATGCTAATTCTTATGGGTGGATGAAAGAAGACAAATTCTTGAAGTTTGCTAAACACTTCGTAAAATACGCCAAACCCAGTAAAGTAAACCCACTGGGTTTCTTCTTACTTATTACTTCTCGACAATCATGACTAGCATTTGTACCCATAATACAGGCTTCACGCTTAATTTGGGGCTAGAAGACGCTGTGCAAATGTCAGCGAACATTTATTTATTATTATACACGAAAATTTTAACTAAAATTGAAAAGCTTTTTTGTTAATTTTAATTTAAATTGTACAAACACCTCAAATGGTAGAATATTAATGATTACAAATAGACATGTTCCTGCATACATATATTTGTACAAATGGGTTGTCAAATTGTGTTTGTATATATAATGATGTAAAAATAAAAATAATTTTTACATCTGTTAAAATTAAATAACTAAATTCAAATATTTACAAAAACCTAGAAACATAAATAAATACAAAAAGATATTTTATTCATAGATAAACTCCCTATAAATAAAATATCTGATTGAGGTCGCCATCATGTGAAGGTGCCCAAGAGGCTGTCACGTTGCCACGCTGAATTGCGAGGTTAATTCTCTGTTATAATATGTATGTGTGTAAACAAGTTTAGTACCCTAAAAAAGATCTTCGTTTAATTCTTTCATATACATTTAAAACAACACCTGAAAATAGAAACAACGGGAACTACACAAACACTAAAAAATCTATCTTATGTCCTCGGTTTCATATACAATAAATTTCATTATTTATTTGTGGTAGAGTCACAAAAAATATGATAATAATAACAATTGACGATTCAAAGTATCTGTAACAGATGTATTGATAAAGATTTTTTTCTTTCTTTCTTTGTTACCTTTGGAGTAGTCTCGCTATGGGCGCCACTCGCGCGGGTTCCAGCCAGTGGCGTTGACGAGTGCGGGCGGCCACGCCGACAGCCCGAGGTCCGCTCGGGCGCACGCCCACACACGCGCACCCCACTTCACCGACTCCACTACTTTCAGACGCACGTCTTAACAAAAAAAAAAAAATCAATTTATTTTATCATTCGAATCACTCAACAACACTTTATTTTTTTTCTTGGTATCTTAATAGGCATGATGACTGGGTCCTGGATTCGTAAGAACTATTTATATTATTACAAATCTGGGTAAAATAACGATGTGTACTCCCAGCTCGAAACTCATGTTTTATGATTTTATTAGTCTTCAAAGTTAGATGGGCAAGTCATTTTTATAGTACATTAATTGTCAAAAATTTGTTAACAAAAAGGATAAACACATACATTTAAAGCACTTTTGCAATTATACCATTTGAATAACGCACATTTAATATAGTTGTGGTACAAAATTCACAAACTATGCATACGAATTACTGAGGGTGACGTCATACTAGGTAGCCATTTGTATGAAGCGTTTTTGGGAAAGTCCATTATGGTGTTTTTTAGAATTGAAAATCTCTGTGAGTTTAATGGTAACGAGTAATTTTTTACCAATGTTTCCGTATTATGTCCAATGTCCATTATATCCATATAGCAGAAAAAAAAGTCATCATCCTATTGCACAAAAATGCACCTTTATACACTTTTTCTTTTTCTCCATCCCTTACCTTGGTTGCCTCGTGCGATTAGGCCCATTGTACTGAATGTATATATTATGTTTCGTCTTTTTTTCTGTTTTGACGGCGTTAAAGTGCAATAATGGTATATATGAAATAAATAACTACTCGAGTTTCTTATCGGAGTCTACTCAGTAGATACGCGTACGACCGGGTTGGGGCCAACAGCCGCCACCGAGCGTGCTTACTCACCAACAATGTTAGGTCATTATATCCGGTAATTTAACTTCTTAACACTTACTGGATAGGTTTAGGTCATTATAACCGGTAATTTTATTCGCACTTACCAACCGTCAAGCCAAATACGCCTCAAACAGCCTGAACCAACCAACTTCGGATGTCTTCGACGCACAAGATAATATTGGAAAAACTTGTCAGCATCCTGTATCAGAAATGAAATTATTGACATCAGATTAAATCCTCAATAATTATCAGACTCTTGCTCCTAGATTGGATATAAATTAATAATTATGAGTAGTAAGATATTTCCAATTCACACTTACAACAATGTCAAGTCCAAATACGCCTCCACAGTCTGGCGCCGTCCGCCTGAACCGGCGCACGAACTTGGGATGTCGCGTGTGAGGTCGCGTCGGCCACACTCGCTTGGCCAACAGCGCCGCGTACGACACCGCGGTGGGCGCCAACAGCCGCCACCGAGCGTGCTGGCCCACATCCACTCGAGTTGGCGGAACGTCTTTTCCCGCATAGGTGGACGCCGCTCACTTTGGCCAGGTCTTTAGTGGTGGGCGCTCGCTTATCTCTCTCGCTTTTTCGCTGTGTGAGGATAGATAAATTACTAATAAAACATGAAACCCATCTGGTGTAATTAATAAATAAATATCCACTGACATTTACACAGTGCTATCTTACCCCAAACTAAGCTTGAGCCTGTAATATGAATACTAACAACGGATAAACATATTTTTAACTATTTCGCTGTAAATACATACACTTTATACATTGAACACACCCAGACCAACACATACAGACATGTTTATGCACACAAATGTTTGTACTGACCAGGAATCGAACCGGGAATCCTTGGTGTTGCAGGCGACGTCTCAAACGCAACACCAAATGGGTCGTCAATTAATATTATTATACAACGTATCATTATGATTATTCACGAAGAAAAAAACCTTAGAAGAATATAGTAATCACTAATCGTTTTTTGTCACGTATAGATATCGTTGGTGTACAGGGCACGCAAGTGCTGGTCATATATGAACGACCTTGGTAGGGATGATCGATATTCATCGATGTTGAATAAACATCGATGTTTTCATATAAATCATCGATGTTTTAACATCGATGGGTTGACATCGATATCATCGGAACATCGATGTTACCTGAATAAAACATCGAAACGTGAATTATATACTTTTGGGCGTGGTTTAGCGTTCAGTAGGTGTACTGATTTGAAGTTTCAACTAAATATCAGTAAATATTGCAAAGTAATTAGCAGATGACTATCAAGTTTCAACTATTTTCCACTAGATGACACTTATCAAAATAATCGGATCGGATAAAACCACGACCTTGCGAATAAGTTTGTTTTAATTTGGACGGAACGGAACAGACTGAAAGGAAAACACTTGTCAAAGTTAATTTTTTAACAAAGTGCCCCTAAATGTTACTACTGGGAATGGGGAATGTTAATTTTTTCTTATGATTTTTGTGATTTCTAGGTGTCTCAGTAAAAGTGCATTTAACTTATAATTTAAACTTTGCATAAATATAAAAAACAGATTGATTTGTTTACAAAAACATCGATGTTTTAGAAATATCGATGTCTTTCGATCGATACTTATCGTACATCGATACTTTTGGTTCGATGGTAAGATCGATGTAAACATCGATGTTTTTCTAATATCGATCATCCCTAGACCTTGGTAGTTAACAGGTTAAAAGTGCGTCATTTGATTATCTAACATCGTCAACCAATAAAATAAATCTCACCAGCAAGGCTCAGGCACGCTAAGGCGACATGCGTGAGGCGGTCCGCCCTCAGTCGGTGCGCGTCCATGAACAGGTCAAGTTGGGCGACAGCCGCGTGCAGCGTCGCAATGCTGAGGCCCATCTTCTTGGTGACGTCACGCAGCTGCTGGACCAGGGTGCCGCGGAACTCCAACTGAAAGGACAATTATAATTTCAGAACCATTTCAACGAATAACTATTCATCAATCACGATATTACTTGATAGATAGAGAGCGTCGGTGGCTCAATGGTGTGGACTGTCGCCTTCCTACCAGGAGGCCTTAGGTTCAAATCCCGACACGCACCAATGGTTTTCGAATTTTCGAAAATATATGTACGTTATCCGACGCTCTTACAGTGAAGGAAAACATCGTGAGGAAACCTTCATGCACGCCTGCGAAGAGATTCAAAGGTTGTGTGTGAAGTCGTCCAATCCGCACTGGGCCCGCGTGGACGACGAAGGCCTAATCACCCTATACGAGTTGGCTCGTGCCCCTCGGTGGGGACGTTTAATGAGCTGATGATGATGATGATGATATTACTAGGCCGCAGTGACATCGTCCCATTAACAACATCGTGCAGAGATTATGAGTAGGGTATGCAAAGTGGCAGTGGGCTAGTCACGTATGTCGCAGAACCGATGGCCGTTGGAGCAGACGAGTTCTGGAGTGGAGACCGCGTCTTGGCAAGCGTAGCGTAGGACGCCCTCCGGCCCAATGACTTGCGAAAGGTCACTGGTGGAGGCTGGATTGGAAAAGCGGAGGACCGGGATATCTGGCGCAATATGGGAGAGACCTATGTCCAGCAGTAGACTGCGATAGGTTGAATAGGATGCAAAGTGAGTGACACTAATCGCAAAAACAATAAATAATTTATATTTTTGTCAATTTGAGTGCTGTTGACGACAGATCGTCTTTGGTTTCAAATCTGTCAGGGAAAATAAGTAAGTACAGGGTGGATAAGTGGGACTCATTTAATATATTGGTGATTTTTTTGGGTTGTCTGGACGCACTGAGTATGCACTGCTTATCATTACATATTATAAAACAAAGTCGCTTTTGTTGACCCTATGTCCTTGAGCACACATAGGCTCAAATCTTTAAAACTACACAACGGATTTTGATGTGTTTTTTTTAATGATGAAGTGATTCAAGAGGAAGGTTTATATGTATAATAACATCCATTAAATAGTGGAGAAATACTGTTTTTTTAAGGTTTCTAAAATACTGACGAAAACAGTTTCATTTTTAAAATAAATAAAAAATTGTTTGTATGTGAACGGGACGGTCAGCTCGCTCACTTGGTGGTAAAGGCCTGACCATGACAGAAGCAGTGTTAATCGAAATTAATAACAGTAGGTTATTTAGTATTTTTTTTCTTTTAACTGATAAACAGTTACATCTCCATCAATGCCGCACTGCGCCCGACATCAGATGTTAGGTCTCTTATACTGGTAATTTTACAAGCTACAATGCCCTCATCCCGAAACACAAAAGTACGCACTCCTATTTCACGGGACAACATCTGGCACTGCGTTGCTACCGACTTAGACAACTCAGTATCAAACCTACCACCTAGTAAATTCATACCATATTATTAATTCTTTACCCTTTCTAAATTTGCTCAACACACCACTATGTGTCGTGAGGATTGACATGTTAGCTGTCGATATTGCAAGTTATTGCATCACAATCTATGTATGCAACTTGCATTTCTACTGGAAAGCTGATAAGCTCACTATGGACTAATACAAAATTGCAATCACCACATATTATAAAATGAAGTCGCTTTTTGATTGAGTGATTCAAGAGGAAGGTTTATATATATAGCAACATCCATTAAATAGTGGAGAAATACTGTTATTATTGAGGTTTCTAATGTAATGTCGTAAATATTTTTTTTTCATATATATATTTTTTGTAAATACATACATATTATACATAGAAAACACCTGTTAGTTTATTGTTTATCTAAGTTATTATGGTATTTATGTTCTCAAATGCAAAAATACTTGGCAAAAATTTATGGAATTACTTATGAAGTGTGATATACAGACTACAAACTAACCAACATATTGTATGAGTCTAAAACAATAAAACTAGGTTATTGTTACAGAATACAAGGATAACATATAATTATTAATGTGAACAGCTGTTCTAAGCTTTTATTGTATAAACAATTATGACCATGGTTTGTTATTCAATTAAAAATATCAATAGCTGCCATCTGTTGGAGTGTGGCATTGATGGAGAATCATCATCATCAGCTCATAAACGTCCCCACTGAGGGGCACAAGCCTACCCGTATAGGGTGATTAGGCCTAAGTCGTCCACGCTGGCCCAGTGCGGATTGGACGACTTCACACACAACCTTCGAATCTCTTCGCAGGCATGTATGAAGGTTTCTTCATGATGTTTTCCTTCACTGTAAGAGTGTCGGATAACGTAAATATATTTTCGAAAATTCGAAAACACATTGGTATGTGTCGGGATTTGAACCTCAGCCCTCCTGGTAGGAAGGCGACAGTCGACACCATTGAGCCACCGACGCTCAATGATGGAGGATAATAATTGTTTATCAGTTGTTGATCTCCTATGCCCTTCGCCATGGTCAGGTGTATCACTTAATATCAGGTAAGCATTCTGACCATCTAGGTCACTCCATAACATAAAAAAATATTCTGTGGTAACTCCTGATAAAAAGAATGCTTAAACCATTCATTACCATTTACAGGTTGCGTAAATGGTAATGAATGGAATGGTCTAAAAACCTAAAACAAGAAGAATTTGCCCAGAGAGGGATATAGATTTTTACTCTTTCAATACAAGCAACCACAACAAACAATTGCATACAGTTGAATTGTTCTATGTATTGGCAACTATGAACAATTTCAAGGATGACACTAATATTTTTTTTATCAACATAAATCACTTGAAATTAATTCATATAAGGTATTGTTTTACAATAAACAATGATAAACAAAGATGTTAGGAAGTAGTATGAAGACTTTGAAATAGTGATGAACTGTTTGGAATTGTTGTGCAAAGTGATGCAATATACTGCTTCTATATGACCACAATTGTAACTTAATTATACAAACTGTCTATTTGTGATGTTCATAGCATAAATATAAAATAATTTTATTTATGGAAATACTTCAATTAGTTTACTATTTCACAAAAAAATATTAGCAATGGTAGCTTAGGTTAAGAAAGTTATAACATGTCATCTGTAATTTAACATACCTGTGGTGATTGAAGATGAATGGTAGGCTTCTGGGCTTCCTGTTCAAGCAAGTTCTGCCATATTTCATCTCTGTATTCACAATAATGATCGTCGTCAGGATCAGCTAAAGCCTGTAAAAACACAGATGTTATGACCTAATGTACTAAAAACATCTTTTTTTCCTTATAATTATTGTTGAAATACACATATTCCTTTAGTTTAAAGAATAACCAAATAAGTTACTTTTATTTTTTTTGCTGAAAATAACAAAATATGTTTCAATTTATTTAGAAAAAATTTCAGAAAAACATTTTTTTTTTACTGAAAAATTTTTACTCGTAAAAACAGCTGCTACAACAAAATGTAATTTCAATATTTAACGCATTGAAGGTGTCAAATCTTGTAAAAATACAACATGCAATTTGGAAATCCAAAAAATACCACGAGTGGAAACTTACACTATCTAATTTAGCTTCAAAGCTATCAGCTCTTGAAACATTTTCTGTGGAACCGTTCCCCCTCACACTAGACAAGTTAAGCTTCGACATGTTCAAGGACTCCATTTCCTCGTAGAATGCGGTCAAGAACTTTAAAATTAAAAGTTCTTAACACGTCGACTAAACTGTGACGTTCACCACGTGGAAAAAAATGTCAATTAAAACCGTCTAAAAACACAACTATGTCACTGTATAATTAAATATGATTACTCCAGTCGCTACCATTGCAAATTGCGTCAAATTCAAACACAAAAGGACAGTAATATCGACAAGAATTAATGCATTTGACAAATTTCATTACATGACGCTACACCGACGAACGATTCAAGACATTTTTGACAAACGAATGGCAAAAAAATGAAGTGAAGAAGGAAACGAACAAAAAAAGATTGAATAGATAAAAGATAATCAGCCATCATTGGTTGTTACTTTCGAAAGCTTCTATGATTGGTAGTCTTGAAAACTGTGTAGGTGCTATTGGTTAAAATTAAATCTGACATTTAGTGCTGCCAACAATGTTCACATTTTAAACATCAATTCATCAATTGAATATTAAAAAATAGTAGTATCAAATAAAATGTGAGATGCTGATATTTTAATCTTTTAAGTTTTCCTGATGTTATTTAACTTTGGAATCTAGATATTCACTGCGATAATATTTATTACAATAGTTTGATGAGAACAAAGCAGTGCCCATATATGGGCATTTCTTGGTCGAATTAGAACCAACATTACGAAAATGAAGTTATACGTCACTTTTTTGGGTGGCTATGGACTGTTAGCGGCTGACTGTGTTTTTCTATTTAATAAGAAAGTATTAAGTAAAAATTAGTTGTAGATTAGCCAGTTTAGTGTGTAATTAGTGAAGTGTAAAATTAAAATGTCTTATTCTAATAGTAAGTTTTAATGTTCTAACATGCATGTTGTTAGACTGTTTAACTTGTATCTGATGATACCTCAGTTTGTGTTTGAAAAATAATGAAATTCGGCGATGTGATTTGGTGCCTCTGTGTCCACAGAATACACTTTTGCGGCCCTGCCAAGGACTGCCCGTGGTGCGCCACTAGTTCTCGCAGTGACCCCAAAGGGAAAACTTCCTGTACACAAATGGAAATTCTGTGATAATCCGAGACATTGAGAATCCTGCTATTTCCGATGTCTATACGGAGCATTCGTGTCAAGTGAACGTAGCCAAGTATTCGCCGAGCGGCTTCTATATCGCTTCTGGTGGTAAGTAAAACTAACCTTTCTCTGGTATTCACTTCGAAACAAGTCAAATTCAAATTTATAATTTTATTAGTTCATAACTTCAGATAGAAAAAAAAACTGCCTAAAGTAGGTAGGTAGGTTGATAATGTTTTTCCAAATATTAATTTATCTTCAAACTAGACTACTACTCCCTTATTATATACATATATTTACTTCCTGATCATTGATTCAATTTAAGCTTTTTTTATTAATTTCACTTATTATGGAGTTTTCACATTAGTCATTATTATTGTTTATTTATTCTAAATATAAATAAATATGACATCACTCCTTGTTTATAATTGTTAAGTGATACCATTGTGTATGACCTTTTGTAATTATTAAGTATTAAAAATCCAGTTTAATTTATTAATGATTTTGTAATATACAGTGCCAGCCAGTAGTAAAAAGTCTATTACCAAATTTGGTATATTAAGTTAGGGAAAAATATACAATTTTCTTATCAGCTTATTGGTATATTTATTAGATCATGTGCTTGAACTAATAAATATGGGCAATTCTCTGTAAGCGCGTACAGGTCCCATACAAATGCTGTCCTGGCAATTTTTTTTAAAATTTTCCAATATATTCTATTCTACTTCCAAGAAAATTAACTATTAATTTGGATAGAAAAGGAGGTCCACTGAAACTTCTGTTATTTTTCGAGTTATTAGCGATTTTCCAAAAAATCATGGCAGGGGACTGTTTGACACATCAGGGGACTGTTTTGAACGTGACAGTTGACTCAATTCTGCTCGAGATCCGCCGAAATGAAGACCTGCATTTCTTCTGCGTACATAGTACAATCTTTCTCACTAAAATCTACATGGATCAGAACTTCACGATCTTTGAAATGTGACTTCAAATCTTTCATGGTTTTATATTGGTAAACAATATTTCGCTGGTGATCTTAACATTTCTGTAAATCTTTTTGCAAAATTATTATGGGCTGTTTTGGTTATACTGGAAGTGTTCATTTCAAACATTTAGTGCCCTAAGCTTCATGTCCATGTTACCGTGAACTATGCAGACATGTATTGCGGTTTTGGGTTTTTGGTTTCACAACCCAAAATAGACGAAGTCGACAAAAAGTTTAGTAGCTAGTATTTTTAAAAAGTTAAAATCTTTTAGATTCAAAACTGTGTTTACAAGATATATCTTCTGCTTCTTCACAGTGTTTCTAGTAAAAAATTCTTTTTTACCAGCTGCCATACTACTATTACTATCCTCGTTAAAAAATCTGAACAGCTCTTCTGTAACTATCAGGTATTTTACGCTGTTTAGCTACATGTACTTTTAAGGCAATAAGATTCAATTTTTTACCGGGTCTACACAATTACTTCATTTTCATAAGTATCCAGTGCTTGTACTTTTGAAGACCACTACCAGTAACAACTTTTTTAAAGATTTGTCTCTCTTTGGTACGTTTCAATGTGGAATAGTTTTCATTCAGCTACTTACTAATGACGTCGCCAAACAACGCTTTCGTGACTACTTCTTTGCTTTGATCAGGGTCATCTAACATTTTTATTATCTCTTTCTTAGGCGCATCTTCAACTTGCTTTATGTTTTTTCTTTCAAATCTCGCTAATCTTTTTTATACTTATCAAGTCTTTTCTCTAAACGTCCGATCTTTTCATTTTTTCCTTGTCAAACTTCTGTCGTCGCTTTTTGCCTTCGTTTTTTCATTGCAAAAAACTAGTACTAGAAACTGCAGGGCTTGGACCTTCAAATATTGGACTGGCAGATCTTGAAGGCAGAGTATCCACTTCTAGCTCCGATAACGGCGTATTTTCCCATTCAAAAGTGTTTGTGAAGCTTTTTAGTCTCAGTTTTTTGGCTCGATATACGGTACAGTGTTCTTTCCACTTCTTTAAAGCACAAGCTCTGTGTTCACGAGGTGTCATATCCTATACTAACTTTCGCAAACCTTTTTCTTTTAGGTCTGCAACTTCTCTTTATATCTCATTTCTTCTCTCTTTTGGTGGTAATTTTTATCTTTGATAACGTTATCGCTCTGCGTCTCGCTTTTTCAGAAGTAGTTCTTCACGGCATAACTTTTTCTTGCTAGGAACCATATTATATCGGGCGTTGTTCAACCTGTGTAAACTAATTTCGGTTCATTAATAATGCCAAGTTAATGTAATTATATTATGAAGCAATTAATGATACCTGGGAAATTCTTGCATTAATAAAATAGACGAGTGGATAAATTTACCGAAATTGTACATAAAAACAATAACACATACGCAAAATACACAGTCCCCTGTTGAGTAAAACAGTCTCCTGCTGCAATTTTAGGCAGAGGACTGTTGCCAGAGGACTGTGTATTTTGACAAGATTTACAAATATTTACAGAACTGAGGTAAAATAGTTTATGAAGAATCTACCAATCAATTGAGACATAAATAATATACAATAAACATTAATTATACATTATTAAAGTAATTAACATACAAAACTATTACTTACCAGAGGACTGTGTAGTGTAGCGTTACAAGCGCGTGTTCACCTCACAAACGACGCTATGACACAAAACAAGACGGCGTCCTAGCGGCGCATTCAGCCAGATTCCCAATTTCATAGCAATTGCGTTTCGTTTAACTCAAAAAATATTCGTAAACATTGTATTTTTTTTGAATCTGGACTTACATTTTTGGCCGGGGACTGTTTGAAATTTTGGGGACAAAGTTTACCGGAGTTTACCAAATAAATAAAATTCATAATTGGAAATTTTTTAACGAAAATAATATAATTAAACTATTTTTCTTTATGATATTAACTACCAAACGTATATACATTCAATAATTTCTTATTATATCTTTATTCTATATAGAAAAGCAGTGATAGGGACAGCCAGGGGACTGTATTTTTAGAGCTTCTATCAAGTCTAAAAAACAACTTAAAATAGTTATGGTTATGATAACTTGGGTCCCTAAAGTTTAAGGATTAAAGTTTAATTGAGTGTGGTTTTTTTTTTCATAACTTACTTACTTTTTGAAAAAATAGGTCGGGACTGCCGATTACGACGTTACAGAGAATTGCCCCATATACATTTATTTAATATTCATTTAGCTTGCCTTAGCTTAGCTTTTTCAATGAGTTATCATCATCATCATCAGCTCATTAAACGTCCCACCGAGGGGCACGAGCCTACCCGTATAGGGTGATTAGGCCTTAGTCGTTCACGCGGCCCAGTGCGGATTGGATGACTTCACACACAACCTTTGAATCTCTTTGCAGGCGTGCATGAAGGTTTCTTCACGATGTTTTCCTGCACCATAAGAGCGTCGGATAACATACAATAATTTCGAAATTCGAAAACACATTGGTACGTGGCGGGATTTGAACACAGCCCTCCCGGTAGGAGGACGACAGTCCACACTATTGAGCAATCATGTATAAATAATGGCAAACAACCCTAATGATATAATGTTTATTTCACTTTCACCTGAAAACAACATCAAAACTTTGTATGCACACATATCTTAAGCAGAATTAAAAGTAACAAAGTATTATACCTGAATTACCATGGGAATGTCAATTTTGCATGTGGAATTGCAGTGTGCTGCTTGTAAACATATCCTATCCTATTCACCTATCGCAGTCCACTTCTGGACATAGGTCTCCCTCATTTCGCGCCAGATATCCCGGTCCTCCGCTTTCCTCATCAAACATATAAAATGATTATAACCAAATATCACATTGCACGTTAAGTACTGGATACTCCCTTAGCGTGGAAGTAATTACCAGCCACCAATCCACATTGGGTCTCCATGGTAATAAACCTCACCAATTGGGCCTTATTTTATCACAAGTACGGTAAACAATTAGGTTTGTGGCTTGCAGTGGTATATAATAGGTTTGATTGATACATTGACTGCAATTTGTAAATTATTTTCATTTTTCAAGAGTGTCAGTGGCTCATTGGTGTGGACTGTTGCCTTTCGATCTGTAGGGCGCAGGTTCAAATCCCACCAATGAAATGGTGGCTGAATGGTGTGGGCAACAGTCCACACCAGTCAGCCAGCGATACTCTACAATGTTAAGTTTAAGTACACCATTATCACTTTATTTCTTATCAGCACATTGTTATCTACAAAATAAAAATGTTATCTTAACAAAATTAGTATAAAAGTTAGGTGACCACTCCTTGTTTTGGTAACATTTTTAATTCTTCTACAAATTATTGCATTCAAATCAAGATCACGAAAGTGAAGCAAATATGGTTTGTCAACAGATGGTTGACCTTTAGGATTATGTTGATGACTCATTTGGTGTAAAGGTTGGGACGTAAGCAACTACATTGTCTATGTATAAGAGTTCGGGGTTAAATCCCCGGGCAGTACAAACATTTGAGTGCATGAACATGTCATGTCTGTTTGTATTGGTCTGAGAGTTTTCCATGTATAATATGTAAGTTTGTTTTTACGAAAAAAAAGTTTGTTAGTTTATTATTAAGTACCCATATTACAGGCTAAATGCTTAGTTTGGGAATAGATGGTGCTGTGTGAATGTCAGTGAATATTTATTTACAGCTAGAGTTTCTCAGTGCTTGGGGAGTTATGGTATGCAATTAGTTCCGGATACTATCTTAGCAATACATCCCAATCTCTTCATAATTATTTGTTATGGAAAGTATGGTCCCCTGACTGGATTTAATTTTTAAATAAGCCATTAACCACCACTTTGCTTTGCTGCGTGTTTGCTAAATTACCAATATTATAAAAAATTTGCTTTACAAAAATCACTTTGCGTCTTACACTGTGGCTAAACATCGTGCGTTAAACACATAAAATTAACGTATTCTGCATAAATTAATCTATTCATGGGTATGCATATCAGGCGCAACGAACTGTACGCTCCAGTAAACAGCAGTTTTTTTCCTTCCATCTCGAATCTCGCGGGGAAACATCGCTTTGTGCGATTTTTCCATGTTTGGTTGACTTATGCTTAGGATACACATGCCCGTAACTTGCACACTAGCATACTGTCATGCCCGTAGCCGTAGCTGTCGAGTCTGTTAACACATGCCATGTTGGGAACCCCCCGCGTCCCCTCCCATAACGGGCATGCAAGTAAATCAAATGTGGGCTAGCTACTTGTATGCCCGTAACCGGCATGCCAGTTAGCGTATACACATGACAGTGGCTGGCACCAGCAAGGAGCTTGTATGCTAGTGTGCAAGTTATGGACATGTGTATCCTGAGCAGCTCCTTGCTTTTACAAGGCTTGAACAAAACTAAAGGTTGCATACAATACAAACCTGGGGAACCTGTAAAACTATAAGTACTGGCATGCTAGTACACAACTTTCATGCCAGTATTACTTATTACATTCATGCAAGCTACTTTCCTGATTTACTGGCATGTGTATCCTCGCTTTTATTTGTCATTTCGCTCTCGAGAAACTCGTTTGTTCAAGCGAATTGCCACTTATCAATTTTAAATATTTTTTTGTTGTCTATAAAAATACAGTCAAATAAATATCCACTAATAATATAAATATCCACTGACATTTAAACAGCGCCATCTAGCCCCAAGTTAAGCGTGAAGCCTGTATTATGGGTACTAAACAACGGATAAATATACTTATATATTTTTTGTAAATACATACATATTATACATAGAAAACACCCAGACCATTCCAGACAAATAGACATGCTCATGCACACAAATGTTTGTACTGCCCGGGGATCGAACCCGGAACCCTTGGTGTTGCAGTCGACCTCTCAACCGGAAGACCAAATGGGTCGTCGTAAATAAAAACAGGTTGAAGCCAAAAACTTTAAATAAATATTTATTGACGAATAAGCAATTTCGTTAGGACATTGCAGGCTGAATCACTTGATTGTCCGAATAGAAAGATGTTTCCGTGCTTCGTTTGTCACGTGAAGCCGTCGGTCGCGGCTACAACCTTAGTATGGTAGTCGTTAACACACACCAGTCCGCATTGGGCCCGCGTGGTAGGTTACGGCCAGGGTTGCCACCTTTAGGGGAAAAAATCGGGACGATCGGGTATCCATTGGTCACCAATGAACGCCCAATCGTCCGGAGTTCTATAATAAAATTCTTCAATAATAATGATTATGACGAATGAAACTTTATTTTGTATGTATAATAAATCTAATAATCATTGAAATGATTAATTTTTCTATACGTTTAACCTTTTTGTACAAGCCGATTTTAATAATTCTATATCGAGTTTGTTATTTATGATGTTATTTGGTTGATCGTTTCGCATATTGTCAAAAATCGGGACAAAATCGATAGGTTATCGGGATGCGGGACAATGCCTTCGAAATCGGGTCTGTTAGTGTGGCCCCAGCATAATAATGACCTTGTGTATTGGACATCTAGACAGTCTGCAGATCGCAAAGTGTAATAACTGCTTGAGGATCAACGCTCGAGTCTGTTCCAGAAAACATGACCATTTCCAAAGTTGCTTGACCTGTGCGATCGTCAACTATTCGCGCTAGACGCGACACCACCGAGCCCTCATTTTGTTATAACAACTAAATATATTGCAAGTGTCCCTATTCCGTCCGTTCATACAGAGTTTTATTAGGATTGTATAATAGGAAACGTTGGCACGTTGCCAGCGGTGGCGCGAATATCTCCAGAATTAACCCGTTTGGACAACAGTGATATCGGAATATGTTTGTGGTTCTTGATGCGTTTTTAACGACGGTATAATGGGGGAAAATGGGTTTTCCTAGGCCAAAAGATAGTCAACTCTGTTTTGTAATGAACATATAAATAAAATCCAAATATATATAACTCAGTGGTGACTTACATAGTGATCTATCAACGCACATACCAAACCACTACGCGGATCGGGCTGAAATTTGGCATGCAGGCAGATGATATGACGTATCCTTTGGGATATTGATTTATTCCACCCCCAAGAGGATAAAATAGGGGATGACAGTTTGTATGAAACTTTGTCAATTTAAAACTGTGACGTAGGTATCACTTAGGAAAGGATATTGATAAATTCCAAGTGGATAAAATAGGGGATGAAAAGTAATTCTTTTTAACGCGAGCGATGGCGTGGGCAAAAGATAGTAAATCAATAAAAAAAAATTAAGATAAATTATAATTAATTTGTCCAGTGGTATAATCATCATCATCACAGTTCACTGCTGAACTGAGGCCTCCGTCAGGTCATCCGTCCATCTGGTATTATAATATGCTATTTCCATTTAAAAGTATCTCTAATAATAAATATCTACAGACATGTACCATCATCTAAATCACAAATAAGTAAAAGTTTGTAATAACGTACTAAATTATAATTCCCAAAAAAGGCTTTTAAATAAATAAATAATAAATATCCACTGACATTCACACAGCGCCATCTAGCCCCAAGTTAAGCGTGAAGCCTGTGTTATGGGTACTAAACAACGGATAAACTTACTTATATACATTTTTTATTTTGTAAATACATACATATTATACATAGAAAACATCCAGACCATTACAAACAGACATGTTCATGCACACAAATGTTTGTACTGCCCGGGGATTGAACCCGGAACCCTTGGTGTTGCAGTCGACCCCTCAACCGCAACAGCAAATGGGTCGTCAATAAAATTTTATCAATAAAATATCTTAAAAAATATCTAAACGATTCGCACACTGCAGTCAAAGGTTTAAAACAAAAACAGTTTGCCTCCTGGTAGGCAATTCCTACTCGCTCAACTGCCATGCTCCCATTAGCTAAATTTACTTTCTCAATTATACATCCTCGGCCGCATCATCACTTACCATCAGGTGAAATGACGGGCAAATGTCCGTCTAGAGAATTAAAAAAAAAACTAAAGATTTTTTTACCCAAAGTCACCAAACTCTATTTCAAAAATACGTCCGATGTCTTCTCGATATTCTATTTATCTACTATTTATGACACTAAGCGACCTTGGTTGCTAAGTTCAATGAACTGATGAAACAAAATATTAAACAGAAAAACCAATATATATATATATATATATATTATGTTTATCTGTTGTTTAGTACCCATAAAACAGGCTTCACGTTTAACTTGGGGCTATATGGCGCTGTGTGATATTTATTTATAATAACCTATGAGGAATTGGCTAGTTTTGTTACACCCGCTCATTATTTTCCATCAACACCGCTCTGCTCTCGCTACCCAAGACGACAGATGTTAGGTCTCTCATATCCGGTAATTTCACTAGCTACAGTTCCCTCATCCCGAAACACATAAGTGCAAAACGCTCCTATCTTGCTGAACGATATCTGGCATTGCGCTAGTAGGTATCTACATAGAAAGAAAAGAAAAGAAAGAAAGAAAATTGTTTATTCGGTGCACCAAATTTACAAATACAATCAAATTCTATAACTTAATATAACAGTAAAAAAGTTGAAATAAGGGACTGAAAAGGCATGTACTCAGCATGGTGTCGCGGCACGAAAACGTACCGAAACGCTGATCTTCCGTAGATAGATACCTTATTTGAAAGAGGGACAGAGCTACACGCAGTGCGGATACAAGATAATATATAATCATACCATATTGAGGATACAATTAAACAAGTACGATATAAATAAAATAACATATATATATATATATATATATAATATATATAATATATATATATATATTATATATATAATATAATGTTATTCGAACTGACTACTGCTGTTGGCCGCAGATGGCCTTTACAGCTTCACCGGGCAAGTGGCGAGCGCAGATGGCTCTCAGCCTTAAGACACATATATATATATTTAATACATACACAACCTAGACAACTCATTACCGAGTCTACTTCGTTGTGATGAGAGATCTAAAGTATATAACGAGTTTTTATGTATGAAAAGGTTAATGTTTTACAGTCATTAAGGTTTTGTAGTGTTCTCTTTTATTATCTGGAAGATTTCCGTACTTGGAAATGGTCCAATCTATACACCAGCCGGTTGAAATCCGTAAACGTATAGACGATAATTATGATTTGTACTAGAAACAAATATTGAATTAAATTGAGTTAAATCTTACTTCAAGCTGTGATATGTTATTGTTCTAGACGTCTCTGGAAAGGTGCGCATTTGGGATACCGTAAACAAGGAGCATATCCTTAAGAATGAGTTCCAGCCGATTGGTGGGCCGATTAAAGACATCGCATGGAGCGCAGACAGCCAGAGGATGGTCGTGGTGGGCGAAGGCAGGGAGAGGTGAGTGGAACTAGGCGGTAGACACGGTACTGAGAACTCTAAGTAGGTGCCAATGAGACTAAAACTGGCAGAAAAAATCTTATTTTACGAGACGATATATGGCTGTGCGGTGGTACCTATCTGGACCAGTCATTATCGAGTCTATCACCAAGTAGGTGAAAAAATATTAGGGAAGTCTAAATTTTTAAACTCTCCATAGAAAGTAGTAGAAGACTTTATTTTACGTGTGATGAGCGATGACCTATTTGGTTGAGATGTACGGCTTCTATACTAGGGTTTTTTTGACCGCCATCTGACCTGATGGTGAGTGATGATGCGGCCGAGCATGGATCATGCCTACCCAGAAACAGCCTGTTCACTATTGAAGAGTATAAAATTTTGCAATGTTCAAGTCTGTTTGTATGGATATTTATTGTTAGGAGTATATTTAATATCAAGGTTCGGCCACGTGTTCATGGCGGAGACGGGTACTTCGGTGGGCGAGATCAGCGGCCAGTCGAAGCCGATAAACTCGGTGGACTTCAGGCCGGCGAGGCCCTTCCGCATCGTGACCGCGTCCGAAGACAACACCCTCGCCGTGTTCGAGGGGCCACCGTTCAAGTTCAAGTGCACTAAGCAGGTGAGTGCTTAACCTATTAACCCACACAATAGAAAATCTATTTTAATATAATAAAAGATCCATTCGATTATTCAACAACATTTAATAAAGAAAAAATTATACATAGAGCGCCATATCATGAATGCAGGAGTATTATCTCAGAATGGTTGGTAACAAAAAGTTATGATAAAGTTGAGGCACTCCTAATTTAGACAAATATACACATTTACATATACACAAACACACACACACATACTCAGCCAAACATACACACACACACACGCACACCCACACAAACATGTTTGAATAGTTTTAAGTCACATTATAAAAGTTTGTTGTATCCTGTTCGTGGTTGTAATTTTAGTGATATTATTTTTAAATATTCGGTTTTCGTAATCAGGAATGGTGAACTGTATTACCCCGAATTTTACTCCTGCGACTTGTAGTCTTTTGGTCCGGAGGAGAACTCATAATTCGTTAGTGCATTTAAGAAGGTGTCTTACGCTTGTCAAGAAGCGGTCTCTACACAAGTTCTCGTCCGCTCCAACGACCGTCTATCCTACGACATAAGTAACATGTCAATATTGAATCGTTAAACGAATTTCGAAGTTAATAAACATAGTGACATAATGGATATACACTACGACTCACCAAAGAAGTTTTGCAACATGTTGACAACCATCACTAAAATAAGTAACACCACTTCACTGGGAACTTTATTTATTAAGCGGTTTATTCTTAAGTAAACAAAGTCTTTAATCATCATCATCATCAGCTCATTAAACGTCCAAGGGGCACGAGCCTACCCGTATAGGGTGATTACGCCTTAGTCGTCCACGCGAGCCCAGTGCGCATTGGACGACTTCACGCACAACCTTTGAATCTCTTCGCAGGCGTGCGTGAAGGTTTCCTCACGATGTTTTCCTTCACCGTAAGAGCGTCTAACCGTAAGAAGTCTTTATTACTAAGATGAAAATGCATGCGGTGTTAGTCTTCAAATGTTTGTGGTGATTAATTAAGGTTTTCATGTATTTTAATTATAAGTTATATTGTACACAAACGTTGGTGAACCTTATAAATAAATTGACGACCCATTTGGTATTGCGGTTGAGACGTCGACTGCAACACCAAGGATTCCGGGTTCGACCCCCGAGCAGTACAAACATTTGTGTGCAGGAACATGTCTTTTTGTAATGGTCTGGGTATTTCCTATGTATAATATGTATGTATTTACAAAAAAATGTATATAAGCATGTGTATCCGTTGTTTAGTACCCATAATACAGGATTCACGCTTAACTTGGGGCTAGATGGCGCTGTGTGAATGTCAGTGGAAAAATTTCAATTATTTCCAGGAGCACACAAGATTCGCGCAAGCCGTGCGGTACAGCCCTGACGGCAGCCAGTTCGCGTCGGGTGGTTTCGATGGCAAGATATACTTGTATGATGGGGCTACTTCGGAACTCAAGGGCGAGGTGAGGCAATGTTGAAATTTATTTGCTACCGTTCGAGGACTTATCTATATTAAATAAAAAGTATTGGATAGTTTTTAATTTTTTTGTCTGTATGTTTATTTATTCATTTATAAAATGTTGAATCTTATATTTTGCATGGCTACATTTTGCGGAAAAATATTTCATACAGCGGGGCACACCTAGTAAAAAAATGAAATAACCCTAATGCAGGGATTACCAGCTTACATTATTCGAAGCTTAGTCCACTTCACCGGCACATTCTACGTCTTTCAAAATAATGTCAGTAACTCAGGTCAGAGACTCGTGCAAATAACTTAGTTCGGAAATTCAGGCCAGAGACTTAGGGCATTAACTCAGGTCGGAACCTAAGGATTTAAACCCAGGATATACACTCTGATTAGAAACTCAACTCGTGTCAGAAACTCAGGTTAGGTTCCAGTTGGAAACAAACGGAATAGACTCGGCATCAACGTCATAATCTACTATGAGTATAGAACAAAACATACAAGATTTAAAAACCAGCTAGCACCACCCGAACCAAAAATGGAAATTTATAAATTTTTATAATATAAGTCAGGGAAAAAACTATTAGCCATTTCGGAACAAATTAAAGCAATTGTTGTTAAACAAAGCTTACTACACCTCCCCAGAATATTTATCAGAGGAGACATACGAGTCAATATTAAACACTCCAACCATGGCATAGTTTATATTTAATATAATAAAGATGTGTCATTATTGTGCCCTTAAAGAGTTCATGTGTTATGTACCTACTCAAATTTATAAGAACTTACAAACCACATGACTTTAATGATAAATAAATAGATCTATAAAAATAAATGGTAATTTCTTTTCACAGATCGGCTCGCCGGCCCACAAAGGTGGTTGTACGGTATAGCGTGGTCGCCCGACGCAAGAGACTGTTGTATGTTCCGGTGACAAAACCTGCGCCCTGTGGGACGCCGAGACTCGAGAGAGGATCGCCAGCTTCAATATGGGCGCTGCTATACACGATCAGCAGGTATTGTTAATTAAAATGTTTGTATTATTTCAATTATAAGACCTTTTAATATAATTAAAACCGAACAGCAAGATGAAGTGGCAGTGGGCTGGTCACGTATGTCGCAGAACCGATGGCCCTTGAGCAGACGATTCTGGAGTGGAGACCGCGTCTTGGCAAGCGTAGCATAGACGCCCTCCGCCGGTGGACCGACGACTTGCGGAAGGTCGCTGGTGGAGGCTGGATGAGGAAAGCGCAGGACCGAGATATCTGGCGCAAAATGGGGAGACCTATGTCCAGCGGACTCCAAATCAACATTCAACCCTTTCACTGCCAGGATTCCAGACACAGTGGGAAAGCTAATGTTTGTGACGTTTCAAGGTCTCACTGGCGGTCAAAAGATTAACAAAATATTATTTAAAAATAATTTCAAAGTAGTTTGTTTACCACAAAAAAAGGGTGTGGCATACGGATGGACGGACAGACATCTATAAAGGTTCCGTTTTTTGCCATTTGGCTGCGGAACCCTAAAAACTACTAACTATAAACTCTTCCCAGGTATCATGCCTATGGCAAGGCGATCATCTCATCTCCGTATCACTGTCGGGCGCGATCAACTACCTGGACATAGAGAATCCGGACAAGCCGAAACGTGTGCTGATGGGCCACAACAAGCCGATCACCTGCCTCGCTCTACATCCGAACAGGAAGATCGTGTATACGGCCAGCCACGATGGAACCGTTACTGAGTGGGACGTCGATAGTGGTATGTTAACTTAGATAAATAATAAAACTTACTTAAAAAAACTTAACTAGCTAAAAAAAACTAAACTTACAAAAAAAACTAACCTAACTAAAAAAATACTTAAAAACCAAAACTAAATAATATTGACTAAGAAACTAAACTTACAAAAAGAAAATTAATAAACTAATGTCACAGAGTGGGACGTCGAAAGTGGTATGCTGACTTAGATAATCAATAAAACTAACAATAAAAAACTAAACTAACTAATTAACTCAAAAGATAAACAGTAAACAAACAAAAAAGATAACTTAACTAACAATAAAAAAAAACTAATTAGCTCAAAAGATAAACAATAAACTAACAAAAAAGATAACTAACAATAAAAAAGCTAAACTAACTAATTAACTAAAAAGGTAAACAATAAACTAACAAAAAAGATATCTTAACTAACAATAAAAAACTAAACTAACAATTAACTAAAAAGGTAAACAATAAACTAACAAAAAAGATATCTAATAATCTTAACTAACAATAAAAAACTAAACCAACTAATTAACTAAAAAGGTAAACAATAAACCAACAAAAAAGATAACTTAACTAACAATAAAAACTAAACTAACTAATTAACTCAAAAGATAAACAATAAACTAACAAAAAAGATAACTTAACTAACAATAAAAAACTAAACTAACTAATTAACTCAAAAGATAAACAATAAACTAACAAAAAAGATAACTTAACTAACAATAAAAAAAATAAACTAATTAACTCAAAAGATAAACAATAAACTAACAAAAAAGATAACTTAACTAACAATAAAAAACTAAACTAACTAATTAACTCAAAAGATAAACTAACAAAAAAGATAACTTAACTAACAATAAAAAACTAAACTAACTAATTAACTCAAAAGATAAACAATAAACTAACAAAAAAGATAACTAACAATAAAAAGATAAACAATAAACAAACTGGATGCACAATTTCACTGTAAAAGTATCCCAGGCAAAAGGCAGCCCATCGCGTCTTTTGGGCAGAACCGACACTGAGTGAGACGTCGTTAGTGTTATATAAAGTAACTAAAAAAAAACTAAATTAACTAAAAAGAATATAAACAAATAAACTATCTAGTTAGCAAGCGCAAAATCACTCAAAAAGTGTCCGCGGCGAAAGGCTGCGCGTCATTTGGGCAGAAATTGCATTAATAATCACGTCGCTCGCTACTTGTCATAGTGACATAGTATTATCGTGCTTTCGATTTTGTACTCTTTCTATGAGGCGTTAAGGTAAGAAATTTAATGAATATTTTTATGTCATAAGTATATTTATTTTATTTATTTATTTATTCATTAGTTCGCCAACATAATACACATCGAATCAATACATATATTTATAAAAACACGAAGACACAAATTAAATGGTATTACAATTATAGGTGAAGACAGCACGCTTATAACAACCACCGACTAAATAAGGGAACACTTTAAAAATTATATACTAAATGAAAAGATACAAACAAAATAACATTAAATACACTTTTCTTTTGAGAACTTAAACATAGTAAGACACAAATTTAGTAGAAAAATAAAAATATTTTATTACTTCTTGCTCAACACATTTTTATAATATATAAAATATAAAAATAAGTCAATGTGTCAAGCGGCTCCGGACATTTTTTGGTTATTTGTCTCTCCGGATATTTTTTCGTGATTGTGCGGCTAGTTAGTTTGCAAAGTACTCTTATTTGACGGTACGATTTCTGGCACTGTGGTGGTACGTACCTAGACGACTCAGTACCGAGTCTACCACTTCGTACATTTTTAACCATGAACCTCAAACTATACACCTGAATATCAAACACACGCGCACATACACACATAGACATTTAAGCTGGTCACTTTCATATATAAATGTTTATACAGATGCCTAGTAATGTTAACATAATACAGGAGAGCGAAACCTCCTTACACAGGCTTCTCTTGCTCAGATGGAGGTTCCAAATCACTAGTTTGGGGCTGTGAAAAATATTGTCCATTAAAATTATTATTTATTCGACAGGCGAAGGTAGACACCTCCTCGGCCAAGGGCACGGGAATCAAGTGAACGGAATGCGCGCCAGCAAGGGTGGCTCGCTATTGACATGTGGAATCGACGATACCCTACGACGCGCAGTACCCTCGGCTGAAGGTAAGGCATTTTTTTAAATATAATAAATATGCGAACTTTCGAAAATATATGTACGTCATCTAACGCTCTTACGACGACTAAGGCCTATACACCCTATACTCGGTGGGGACGTGTAATGAGCTGATGTTATGATCCACTGATATTCACACAGCGCCATCTAGCCCCAAGTTAAGCGTGAAGCCTGTATTATGGGTACTAAATAACGGATAGACATACTTATATATATTTTTATGTAATTACATATATTATACATAGAAAACACCCAAACCATTGAAAGAAAGAAAAAAATCTTTATTCAAATAAATCAGTTACAGATACTTTTTAATCGTCAATTGTTATTATTATTATTTTTAATGATTACCACAGGTTCGGAATAAGTAGGATCTTCGAGAAGGGCCGGAAAGAAACTCGAGTTACTCTTTTAAACTTTTTATATGTGGTTACAGAGTTTTGTTATTTACCTACACATAACTTTAAAATAATTTATTACAAAGATTTTGTAACTGGTACACTATGTGCAAGATCTTTATCTTTATCCGATAAATATTCGTCTATTGTATAGTATCCTTTTTTAATTACAAACATACATGTTCATACACACAAATGTTTGTACTGCCCGGGGATGGTACCCGGAACCCTTGGTGTAGAAGCCGATGTCTCAATCGTTACACCAAATGGGTCGTTAAATAGGTGGTTATTGTCTTTAGATATTATTTTTTCGCTCACCTGATAGTAATTGATACGTCTGACCATGACAAAGCGGCATTGAAGGAGACCAACAACTGATAGATAGTTATTATTATCCGCTAATGCTGCACTGCGCCCGTCACCAGACAAAAAAGATGTTAGGTCCCATATAGGTACCTGGTAATTTCACTACCTACAGTGTCCTCATCCCGAAACACAAAAGTGCATAACACTCCTTCACGGGACGATATCTGCGGTAGTACTCGCCTACCTAGACGACTCACGCCCGTTTTCACCAATGATCCCTAACTTTTAAGGGACCCTTAATAGTTTTTAGGGGACACTTAACACGATTTTTCGTTTCACCAACCTTTAGGTGTCACCTAACGCCTAAAGGGTCCCCTAAACTTTAGGGGCTCAAATATGACTCCCTAACATTTAAGTGACAGTTATAAGGAAGTATAGTAGAGGTTATAATATTTCATTTTACGTTTGCTTACTATTTTGTGGTAAAAATTATTATATCTGGTGTATAAAATGGAAAATCAACTAGACTTCTTCTTTGAGAGATAGTATACGATTTAGATTAACCATTTACCAAAATAGTCGCCGATATGGTAAATTCGATAGAGGGGATTATAGGGGTTCTCACTTGTTAGGAGACAGTGGTTATCCTTTAAAGGTTGGTAATATGTATAATAATATATTTATCCAAATGTGAACTTTTAAACATATTAGAGTGGGCAGATCTTTGGTGCATTTATAAGCACTAGTTTTGGGTTCATCATGGTGGCAATCAGTAATTAAGCAAACACTTTGAGTAAATATTATATTTTATTAACTTAAAAATCACTCCTTCCTCTGTGGAACTCCAAAGAGATTTTGTAACCCCAAACCACCACCTGTGGAAAAATAAGAATATTTGTATATTTTTCAGAGTCATCTTCTTACTCCATATTTAAACCCAACGTGTTGATTTCAGCAGGTCATATTCCTGAAATATCAATCACCAGTAATGACCCAACATATGGATTTCAGAGAAGTCAACTTACTCAATATTTTGAAGAAATGTAGGAGATTCAATATAAATATTGAATAAATACCTTTAATCTGTGTTAAAATTTTGCATTTTATTTCTACTTCTTTTTGGGCCGCTTCCAATTGAAGGTTATACAACTTTCTTTTAAATTCTATTTCATCCTCCAGTAAATTTGTTTTAAGTTGTTCAATGGTTTCCCGTTTTTTATTGACATCTTGGAAGCTTTTGCATAGAGTGGAGGTAGCCTCAGTGCGCTCATTATTTTTTGATAACTGAGGCCTTCTCCTAGACCATAGTGGTGTTCTATTTATACTAAAATCAACTTTCTGAAATGAAAATAATCATAAATAAACAGGACCCACATACATATAGTAAAGCGCATTCTATTTTATATATTTGTATAATACTTGATGACAACCAATTTATTTTATTGATAATAATTTCACATTTGAAAACTGAATCTAACATTCACAAACATTTATAAACCCCTTACTTTGTTAGGTTCTTCAGTAAATTCCTCCACCACAGCTTCTGTCTTATTTTCCAAATCTTGTTCTATGCAAGGAGATTCCTCTCCAAGACATACCACTTTAGGTAGGTCCAGAACCGTCTCATCTGCGTCACAGTCTGGAACAGCGATTATGCCAGTGCATGCCCGTCCCATAATTGAAGACACTTGTTCCAGCACAGGATCAATTTTTATAATTGAAGGGTCACCCCCTGTTTGTGTAGTGCTGAATCTTATTTGGTTATAATATATCTTACTTTCACTCTTCATTTTTTCCCATATCTTAATAAGTGATTCTTTACTTCTGAAACATAGTGATAAAAATACCACGTTATTAAAAGTATTTATCGTCCACAGAATGTATGCATGAAATACTTTGATATATCACAAATACTAAACATTAGCAAATGACAACGATAATCTTACCTGTATATTGTTGCTGACGAGTTAAATGCATTTGTTACCGATATCCAAGCTTGGCATTTCGCTTCGTTGGTAGAGCCATCAGTTTTTTTATTTAAAATGGTATCTCTGTGCGTTGTGAGTATTTTCACTAGCCTATCTTTTTCTTCAAGAGAAAAGTTCTGACCGCGCTTTCTTTTCTCAGTAACGTTAATCATTTTTATTCAAAATTTGCAAATTTATAATCAAAACCAGAAATAGACGTTACCAAACAACTGGCAATGACAAGTATGACAACTGACAAACGCGTCTTTTTTCCTAGTTAAGCAAAGGTCTACGACATACAGCCGAAAAGAAATACGTTAAAAATGCATATTAATGGCCTATTAGTATGGACTTTAATAAGGAAAACATTGTTTTTACCTTGATAATTTTTTTATTATTTTAGTTAGGATGATATTGGATTTTAAATATTATTCTGGTTCAGATACGGTTTTTGAAATCACTAGACTGTCACTTAGTTAGGTATCCCCTAAAAATGTCTATCCGTTAATGGTGAAAACGAATTTAAGTTAGGGGACGATTTAAGAGGTCACTTTAAGTAAGAGTCTCTTACTTGGGGGAAGCTTTAGGTGCTGTTGGTGAAAACGGGCATCAGTATCGAGTCTACCACCTAGAAAAGATAGTTATGAGCGTCGGTGGCTTATTGGTGTGGACTGGTGTCTCCAATATGGAGGGTGCAGGTTCAAATCCTGCCACGTACCAACGTATTTCCGAATTGATGTGTACGTTGATACGACGCACTTACGGTGAAGGAAAACGTAGTGAGGAAACCTACGCACGCATACGTAGAGATTCAAAGGATGTGCGTAAAGTCGGCCGATTCGCACTGGGCCCGCGTGGACGACTAAGGCCTATACGGGTAGGCTCGTGCCTCTCGGTGGGGACGTATAATGAGCTGATGATGAGATACTTGGATATTTATTACTAGCTGTACCACGCCGCGTTTCACTGTGGCACATTTTGATTAAATGATTTCTATAATAATTTGAAAGAAATATTTTTTTTGTTACTCGTTTGCATTGGATCCGCGTTGTAACTTAAACGTATACCTCTATAGCTTAGATAATCATGAAATTAACAAAATGCACATTATGGACAGCGCTATAATCAATAAATAGCGGCATCCCTTTCTAACTCCATTTAATTAAAGATCAATGTTTGAGTCTGCTTCTAGAATATCCCATGGAAATGTGCAGCAGTGATAATGCTATTTTAATTTAACCCTTTGACCGCCAATGACGCCTTAATGCGCCAGACACAATGGATTTTCTATTGTGTCTGGATTCCCGGCGTTCAATGGGTTAATATTATTGTGTTTATTTAAATCAACTGTGTGTTACTAACATATTTTATAAGGAAAATTGTTACTAACACATTTGTATTTGTATCTGTTTGATTTATGTTATCTAAAATAAATAATATTATTATTCTTAAACATTTGAATAATGTGTGTTTGTATTATTGAACAGGTGACGTGCCGTCCTACACCGATGCGGCAGTGCCTCTTGGCTCCCAGCCGCGCGCCATGGACCATATCGTTGATGATGACACCACAATTGTCGCTACAGTCAAAGAGGTAAATAAATGGGAGCGTCGGTGACCCCATGATGTGGAAGGTTGCCCTCCTACCGGCAGGGCTGAGGTTCAAATCCTGCCACTTACCAATGTGTTTTCGAATTTTCGAAATTGTATGTACGTTACCCGACGCTCTTACGGCGAACGAAAACATCGTAAGGAAACCTGCGCACGCCTGCGAAGAGATTCAAAGGTTGTGCGTGAAGTCGTCCAATCCGCACTGGGCCCGCGTGGACGTCTAAGGTCTGATATACGGGTAGGATCGTGCCCCTCGGTGGGGACGTTTAATGAGCTGATGATGATGATGACTGGTAGTTTAGTTATATAATTCGGTAGTCTCCACCATTCGCAATAAAATACCTTACCTTACCTTATAACCTTATTTTTATAAAAGTGCATTTTATTTTACATGTCGTTTCATTGATCACTTTTGTTTATTTGCAATATTGTATTTTTAAATACACTGAAACCAATAAATATTAGGTCAATTGATGTTAGTGTGCAATGACGTCACGTTTCAATAATCTCATACAAAATATATGGAAACGTTCCTTTTTGACAGTTCATAAAAAGTGCGTCAACGATTAGTGGTGTCAAATACCCAATTTATTTAGGTGGTAAACCTAAATAAATGAAATATAACATTGCATACAAAATATACACTAGGCTACACATTGGTTTGTATGAAATGAAATTCCGGAAAAAGTAGCCTAAGTTTTTGAATACTTGGCCCAGCCATACAACTTTTAGAGCATAGAAAGAATGAAGAATTTTTTGGTGGAATCGGTTTTCTTAAATTCCACTGAGATATTTGCCTTCTCCTCCGCAAAGTGAACCAAAACCATCCGGCTTCAACAAAGGTGGTAGTGATGGCTTAGAGAAATGGATTCGATGGCCTTTGCCAACGAGCAAAACGCCTTTCTCCTAACTGGGTAAGAGGCTTGTTTGGCTCCAATGTGTCGAATGTGATCGAATTGCGCTCTGAATAATGTCTTATTATAGCTCTTGGAGATACGGATGTAAGCCTTCTTAAGCATAGCTCCAGCCCATGTTTTGTAAGCAACTGCTTCTTTGACTCAGCTCGACAGCTGCATTAAACCACATTATTAAAAAAGGCATGTTTATTTAAATTGGATTTTATATTTATGTGACAAATAATTTAGATTTTTGTATCGATGAATTTAGAACGATAAATCATATACGCCCCTAAGGCTTCTAGCCCGCGAATTTTATAAATAAAAATACGAATAATATAAGAATTTACAAAATGTTTGTTCCCAGTTGACGGTAGTGATCGGTGGCAGTAAGCAGTCGACCCTGCCTCTCTCGTACGAGCCGACGTGCGTCGCCATCGATACCAAGTCTAGACATGTTGCTGTTGGCGGTAAGTTAATAATTAAAATATCCACTGACGTTCACACAGCGCTATCCTAGCCCTATATTAAGAGAGCAGCATGTAGTTAGGGTATTCAACAATTAATAAACACACTTATAATATAATATAATTTGTAAATTCATACATATTATACATAGAAACAATCAGACCATTACAAGCAGACATGTTCATGCACACAAATGTTTGTGCTGCCCGGGGATCGAATCTGGAACCTTTGGTGTAGGAGCCGTACATCTCGGCCATTACACCGAGTATAATAGTATGTTTACCGTTGTTCAGAACCTAATTACAGGCTAATGCTTAGATTCGGGCTAGATGGAGCTCTGTAAATGCAAACTCCTGGCATTCACCTTACCTTTGTTTTGTTTTATACAATGTATGTACCCAGTGGCGTGCACTCCATATATGCAAATAAGCAGTGCATACCCTGTACATCCAGACAACTCGGAAAATGGCCAACATTAAATTATTCCCACTTATTCGCCCATTTGCCTCTACAGATTTGAAACCTTAGGTGTTCTGCTGTCGTCAACAGCACTCAACTTGACAAAAATGTATATTGTTTTTGGTTTGCGATTAGTGTCACTTACTTTGCATACCCTTATCATAGTCTCTGTGCACGCCACTGTATGTACCCTCATGTTAGTGATCCAATAAATTAATCAGCCATCCATATTGTTTTGGCTACTGTTTTTGTTAACTGTTTAAATGTTCCACAAAATGCTGTTGGTTTTCCAAATAAATAAAAAATAAATAAATATTTAATCCCAAGGTATGGACAACAAAGTGCACATATACACTTTGGATGTCCGCACCCTGACGCCAGGAGTGGAGCTGAGCCACTTGGGCGCGGTGACGGACGTCTGCTTCAGTCCCGACTCCAAATACTTGGTGGCCAGCGATGCGAATAGAAAACTGATTTTGTACTCCACGGATGAGTATAAGGTATTCAATTTTATAATTGCAGATGGCATCATCAATAATAATATATAAATATATATACATACACTAACATAGATATATAAATATAAATACATACATACCATACCAAAATTTTAATATATATAAACATACATAATTAAAAATAATTTCAGCTAGGAAGATAGAACCCCTTGACCCGTTTTTTGAATATTGAAATACTAGGGAATTGTTTGTTTTTAATATTTAAATATCAATTTTTTTCTTCATGCATATTGTTTATATGAAATGGGGGAGACCTATATCCAGCAGTGGACTGCGATAGGTTGAAGAGACAGAGTTATTGTTTGTCTGTCTGTTGTTCCGGGTAATCTCTGCAACGGCTGGACCGATTTAGACGTGACTTTTTTGGCAGGAAGCTGATGTAATAAGGAATAGGCTACTTTTATTTATGAAAATAATTTTCAGTTTAGAAATATATAAAAATATGTGCGGCGAGGTAATATTACCTAACCGTAGCTTAGTTAAACAAGATTTAATCTCTTACAAAAAGCTGCGATCCTTAACACATGTAGAGTCAGAAAATTCCTCTCAATAGAATAAAATTAATATTACCATATTTGCTTAGCCAAGCTCTGTAGATATGGTTAAGCCCCCATCGTTGGGAGATTTTATATATAAAATATAAATAAAAATAATAATAAATATCGTTTATTACTCAATAAGGTTTACAAACTTGAGGTGAGACAGCTCCTTTAAGTAATAGTATACTTGTGTCGAGTGTCTCGCTCTGGCCTTAGTGTAGTACTCATTGAGGTGTAGGTATGCGCAGTTATTTATTTACCACTGTACAGTAAGCAGGCCTTGGTAATTTTTACAGTTAATTGTTATGTGAGAGATGCGAATTTCCTGTATATTAACTGAACAGTTGAAACATTGTATTGTGCCATATTTCCTGACAAAATCCAAAATAACAAATGCATATCTTATTACAATTACGAATTAGGCTGGAATGTTATGCGTCGCGTTGGCTAATTATACGTTCTCACCACTAGCCTATCCGTATAGGGTGTATAGCCCTTAGTAGTCCTTCAGGCCCAGTGCGGATTGGACGACTTCACGCACACCTTTGAATCTCTTTAAATGGGTGCGCATTCCTCACGATGTTTCCTTCACCGTAAGAGCGTCGGATAAACGTTTTATATTAATTTTGAAAACTCGAAAATACATGGTATGTGGCGGATTTGGACTCCAGATCTTAAACAGTCCACACAATGAGCCACCGACACTCACCATAACCCATTGAACGCCAGAAATCCATCTCCAAAGGATCGTGAATCGCACTATTAAGTCAAGTAAACTAGCAGGATTGAGGCGCATATGGAATTAAAAAAAATAATAAAAATTGCAGCCGGCGCCAACAAAGAATGGGCTTTCCACACGGGCCGCGTGAACTCGTGGCTTTCAGTCGACTCGCTGCGGGTCGTCGGGCTCTCTAGACACTACATCATCGTGTGGAGCGCCTTCAACGCTAAGCATATAATCATAAAGAGTGAGTGGCTTTAAACTTAACTAATTTACTGATAAGTATAAAGATTTACTAGGCGNCTCACCACTAGCCTATCCGTATAGGGTGTATAGCCCTTAGTAGTCCACTCAGGCCCAGTGCGGATTGGACGACTTCACGCACAACCTTTGAATCTCTTTAAATGCGTGCGCAGGTTTCCTCACGATGTTTTCCTTCACCGTAAGAGCGTCGGATAAACGTTTATATAATTTTAGAAAACTCGAAAATACATAGGTATGTGGCGGGATTTGGATTCCAGATCTTAAACAGTCCACACCAATGAGCCACCGACACTCACCATTAACCCATTGAACGCCAGAAATCCATCTCCAAAGGGATCGTGAATCGTACTATTAAGTCAAGTAAACTAGCAGGATTGAGGCGCATATGGAATAAAAAAAATAATAAAAATTGCAGCCGGCGCACAACAAAGAATGGGGCTTCCACACGGCCCGCGTGAACTGCGTGGCTTTCAGTCCGGACTCGCTGCGGGTGGCGTCGGGCTCTCTAGACACTACCATCATCGTGTGGAGCGTCCTTCAACCGGCTAAGCATATAATCATAAAGAGTGAGTGCGCTTTAAACTTAACTACATTTACTGATAAGTATAAGATTTTACTAGGCGGTAGACTCGGTGCTTAGTCGTCTAGGTAAGTACCACCGCAGTGCCAGATATCTTCACATGAAATCTCATTTTGTAGTAGTTTAGGGCGTTTTACACTTCTGTGTTTCGAGGATATCTGGCACTACGGTGACTACCTAGATGACTCAGTACTGAATCTGCCACCTAGTAAAAAAATGTGACATTCTAACGGACTTATACTAAAATTTATATTCATCATCAGCTCATTAAACGTCTCCACCGAGGGGCACGAGCCTACCCGTATAGGGTGATTAGGCCTTAGTCGTCCACGCGGGCCCAGTGCGGATTGGACGACTTCACACACAACCTTCGAATCTCTTCGCTTTGCATGAAGGTTTCCTCACGATGTTTTCCTTCACCGTAAGAGCGTCGGATAACGTACATATATTTTCGAAAGTCGAAAATACATTGGTACGTGTCGGGATTTGAACCTCAGCCCTCCCGGTAGGAAGGCGACAGTCCACACCACTGAGGCACTCTTAAAATTAAAATTTATATTACATGTTTAGAATTCCTTCGGTACCATACCGTTCCTTATTATCAAGACTCAATATATTTTGAATCAAAACAAAAAAATATATAAATAATACAGATTATTGAAGCGTTCTATGACTAGTGGCATGAAATATCAACAGAAGATTATTTTTTGTTCTTTAGTTATGTAGGTTTACTATGAATTTTTCTAGTAAATTTTTATATTTAATTCAAACATTTTTTCTTACAGATGCCCATCCGCAAAGCCAGATCACGGGCCTGGCGTGGCTGGACGACGAGACTGTGGTGTCGGTCGGCCAAGACGCCAACACGCGCATCTGGAACGTGCCTAAGGCCTAGGCCTACAGGCCCGAAGACCTACTAGCCCAAAAGCCTACAGGCCCAAAGGTCTATAGGCCGATAGGTCTACAGGCACAGGCTCTAGTTGCAAACTAACAAAATGGTTTGTATGAGGAAATATTCTTTTTTTTCTTAGTTTTTATTTATTGATTGGCCTCATTTAAATATTTACTTAAATTTGTTAATAAAATTCATCATTTCGATTTGAATGAATTGGTCCAATATAAATTGTCTAAACCATCCAAGCAGAAGATTCCTTAGATTAACAAATTAACGAGATGCGCGATTTCATTCAAAGTTTCCGCGGTAAAATTCTGCCCATCGCGTCGGTTCGACAGAATTTTTATTCATAGTCACGTCGCTCGCTCACAGCTCATCACATGTTATAATGACATAGTCGTGTGCTCGTGCTTTTGTATACTTTCAGTGACGCTATAATGTCAAAATTGAAATGAATAATTTTATGTTACAAATTTACCAATAACTATACGTATGTGTTTTGCGTTTCGGTAATTTTTTTGTTGAAGTTTCTTCGTGATTTTGCATCAAATCGTGATTTTGCAATTTCACAATAAACTAACTGTTTATTGTTCAACTAAGATAAATTCCTACTATGATTTGAATCTTGTTAACTCACAATAGAGTTAAAAACGAATAAAAAAATCTTATTTCTGTTGGTTATTTATCTTTTAATTGCGCATTATATTTACATAACTCAAAATACAACTTTAAAAAAAATCATTGTACACTTGTTCCCTGACATAAAATTGACAATATATTTTAAACCTTATCTCATTAGGTTATGGTTGAAATCAAATGAAATTATCAGTTGTTTTATGTGATTTAACGGTTATTAGAAACCTCAACCTTTTTTGAAATAAGAGTATTTCCTCAACAAACTTTTGCGTAAAGAGTTTTTATTAACTATGTATTCTAACATATTTATTTTGCTTTTAACTTAAGTTGTATTATTTGAATGCTCAGTTAAACATACGGCGTTAACTAACATGTTATTTTTGACTGATCGGTGAGATTTCGAATGATCTCAGCTCATTTGCATTTTGTTTGGCAGTGAATTATATGGAATACTATAAAAATCTATTAAGCATATAATTTTGATCAAAAGTATGCCAATAAATACTATGAAATAACATATTTTTAAGCTGAACATGCATTAAATGTGTTAATCCTTCTTTTGTAAAATAAATTGTTTGTGTTTCTAATGTAAAAATAACAATTCAATTTTGTGCGATACGTTGGTAAGTATTTAATAACAACCTTCAAAATGTTATACTAGTTACGGAAAAAATTTGATAAAATATATATTTCAAAGATAGGTTTAGGCGCGTAAAGTTTATATGGTAAAAAATGTTTACTATCTAATATGTTTGTATTAAACTCTTTTTTAAATTAACAAATAATTACATAGAATTCTGTCCATACGTGTAAATTTACCGTAAATATGAGACACGCTGTTTCAAGAATTATACTAACGTGTGGGAATGCATTTATACGGAACGATTTTAACTGATATATGCTAAATTGAAAATTACCACTGCACAAAAAGGATTGGTCGATTTTTGAAAATGTACTAGAAATTCGGGGTATATTATATCAGTACATGGCAACACTGAAAATTGCAGTATGCTATTTGTCATTGTGTTACCAGAAATTTGAACTTACCGGTTTAGTGGTTATGAGTGATTTATTATTATTTCCATTCCAGCCAAAACGTACTTCGTTTAACAAAGATATCTTAATAACTTTTCCCATTTAGGGTTTTCAGATCATCCAAGTTTTTGCTAATAGGCTGTCGTCACTAGAGAATAGTGCATGATAAGAAAGTAAATTTCAATTTGGCATATATCAGTATATGTATTAACAGTTATGCGATGTTCAGAAAGTACTGTTTTTTTTTGCTGTTTTTGTATTTTTTTATTTAAATATGTAATATATATTTTCTGAATATGGCATAATTATGATTATTTAAAACAGTATTTTTATACTAATTTATGATGTATTTCTTCTTTTTTTACGTATTTTCTGATACTAATGCAGTATGTAAGATAATAAAAAATTGTATACACTTGTATAGTGGTGTTTTATTTATAGAAATGAAACAATGATTTAAATAACTATAAATAATCTTTATTGTCTTTATTATAATGTCTTTTATAAAATGTGGATTACGCTAAAAACATAACATATAACATTCAACAATGCAATAATGTAATTGACTAGAACATTTTATTTTATAAATTAAAATAAAAAATTGTGTATATATTTTGATTTAAAGGCTTACATTTCGTACAGTAAAGTCAACCACAAATATATTAGTATCATATAATTATACCCCAAGATTTATAATTATATTTTGCTGATGATTATAAAATATAATTTTTTGGCACATGACATTTACTTAGTACGAAAAAATAAGTTGGAATAAACTACATAAGTAAATAATAAATGAAGTACATGTTAGTATTGTTGAATCTTTAAAATATATTGATTGTTATAAACATATTAAACTATGTGTTTTCTACAATTTATCACAGTACATGAACAAGTCACGTCTCAACAAATGGAAATCGTACTTATGACATTTCTAAATGTCTTTAAAAGTACGTAAAAAATAATAAATAAAAGAGTATGCCTCGTACTAACAGAGAAACCTATTATTTTAATTATTTCATCGGTGGGTATATAAATAATTAAAATGACGATTCGTATGAGTGAATTAGTTTGGAAAATTATTATATAATAGTATTCATTCTCAATGTCAGTAACTTTGAATAAATGGGTTCAATCAAAGTTTTGACAGTCTATTATCTACCGAAGTTCACCTGGCATCGCTATTGAGGGCAAGGCAAATGGTAAAATTTAATTCAGTACATGGTAACACTGAAGATTTTTGTATGTATCGGTATTACCAGATATTTAAATTTGCCGGTTTGGTGTGAAGCACTACATAAAATCAATTTATCATTAATATTTGTTTTTTTAATATTTAAACGACGCTTGGAGAACTAAGTAACAATAATAAGTCTTTTTAAACAAACGTAGAATAACAATAGTAAATTTAGTATTAGAGTCATTTATGTGATTTAGAATCATTGTACATAATTGCTTCCTGCATTTTAGATTAAGCTTTTTTTTTCTATCAAACCGTCCCTTTAAAATAAAAAAGTAATAAATAAATAAATATCCACTGACATTCACACAGCGCCATCTAGCCCCAAGTTAAGCGTGAAGCCTGTATTATGGGTACTAAACAACGGATAAATATACTTATATACTTTTTTTTGTAAATACATACATATTATACATAGAAAACACCCAGACCATTACAAACAGACATGTTCATGCACACAAATGTTTGTACTGCCCGGGGATCGAACCCGGAACCCTTGGTATTGCAGTCGACCTCTCAACCGCGACACCAAATGGTCCCTTTATGTACAAGGCCAGCTTATGCCCTCTGCTATTTAATATTATTTGGGTTTTTGAGGGCTATTCAGGCTTATGCAGACCTTTAGTCACTTCGACCTAAAAAAGTCTTTAGTGACTCGCTGCCTTTTAGAGTTCATCTAAAAGTTGGCCCTCTGCTAAGTTACATAGGCTGTCATATACCATCAGGTGAGTAGTTGACCCAGGCCCCTGTACCATAAAAAATGCTTCATTATTCATACATGATCGTTGGGGTTATAGTACGATTCATGAAAGATGACTACTGCGCTAAAGTCCTTTTTCGGGCGTCTGGAGGTACGGTGGCAGGGACGGCGGAAATATTTATATTTCATTTACGCTATCATCATCATAATAATAGTTCTCATCTTGCTCAGAAGGTCGCCATTTGCGGTCATCTTACGTGAATCGTACTAAACCAACATTTTTTGACACGAACCAAAAAACAATCATCATTCATGACGTCATGGCGGTAAGAAATTAAGTATGTGTCTTTTTATTGCAGTCGGATATATAATTTGGTTATTTTCGATATCCTTGAAGGAAACAATCACAGTTGCGTATCCCGAGGTGGAGCATGCCTGTAATGTAAAATAATAATGTGTAAAGTCGGACATAGGCTTTTTGAAGGATAAAGATTGTCCGAACAAAATTTTCGAAGTCCGGGGGCCTGGCCTAGCTTTTGAAACATCGAAAGATTTTCCTTTATTACATATAACTCCTAACAATGTAGGATGTCCGGCATTATCTATATGGTAAATAAATAACAAATAAATATAACTAAATATTATTAGACACTCACACAGCGCCACCTAGACCCAAACTAAGCATTTAGCCTGTAATTGTTACTAAACAACTGATAAACATACTTATGTATTTTTTTTTGTAAATATATATTATACATAGAAACACCCAGACTATTACAGACATGTTCATGCACACAAATGTTTGTAATGCTCAGGGATTGAAACCGAAACCTTTGGTGTAACAGCCCACGTCTCGACCAATACACCACATGGGTCGTAATTTTTTTTTATGTTACAAGAGTATAGGACGGTCAGGACGCTCACCTGATGGTAAGTGATACGTCTAACCATGACAGAGCGGCATTGAAGGAGGCCTGCAACTGATAGACAGTTATTATCGTCCATCCATGCGACACTGCTCCCGACACCCGATTCGACAGATGTTAGGTCTATTATACTCAGTAATTTCTCTAGCTACAGATATCTGGCACTGCGGTGGTACCTACCTAGACGACTCAGTATCGGGTCAACCACCTAAATTTGGGCAGGTCTTCCCGACCATTAGGTATGGAGACCCTGGCAATCCTACTTCTGCATTTTTCAAATAAAAGAAAACCAACCTGTAAGCGACATGCTTCCGTAACGCGTCTCTCGATCGCGACACATGACTGCAAGCGGCGCAGGCGTGTCTTCGTCCGGCGTGCGTCTCCATGTGGACCCGGAGGTTGTACTGGTTGCTGAGCCGCTTGTGGCAGATCCCACATACCGAGCCGTTTGTACGCCATTTTCTTTCATACGGGTCGCCTTCTGGATACCATATAATAAAAGTAATAATACTTGTAATAATAAAATGGTTTATTGCTCTCGTAATACATTGTTACAATGAGTGGTTTATAACAGTAAGGATTGTGAGTGATACTAGCAAAAGGAAGCACCTCAGCAGACACTGGCCCAGGTGACAAGCACCTAGTCAGCGCTGGTTTTCAGTTACTTCCTCTTCTCTTCGGTGTTAGTCGAGGAATTAAATACACATCCACCGACATTAACACAGTGCCGTCTAGTCCCATACTAAGCGTTAGCTTGTAATATAGGTTTTAAACAACGAATAAACATACGTAAGAGCGCCGGTGGCTCATTGGTCAACTGTTGCCTTCCGATCTGGAGGGTGCAGGTTCGAATCCCGCCACGTTCCAATGTATTTTCGTATTAATACGTACGTTTATCCGATGCTCTTACGGTAAAGGAAAACATCATGAGGAAACCTGTGGACGTTGTTTTGTGAATTCGGCCAATCCGCACTTAGCCCACGTGGACGACTATACACCCTTTACGGGTAAGCTCGTGCTCCTCGGTGGGGACGTATAATGAGCTGATGATGATAAATCCCATAATATACTTTTTTAAGTTCTTCTAAACTATATACTTAGTGATTCACAGTACACATACCTATCGTATCGTATTGTTTGTAGTGTGTGACGCGCCTCTCCACACATAGATTGTTGTAAGTTATATATAAGCGTAGTCATAAGCAATTTGATTCATTATTAATACATCGTTTTTCAACAAAGTACTCTTTTTATTTACATCAACTGGTCACAACCTTACATGGCGACCCTGCCAGTGCTGCCTCATGGCAGCACCGGGCTATTTAAATTATAATGAAAAAGAAGACAAATTTCGGTGCTGGCTGCCGGGCGCATGATGCAGTCCAAAGGAGTATGTTGGCTGCTGGAGTCCAGATGCCATCGAAAGAAGTGGATTTCGGTGTTGGCTGCCGGGCGTAGAATGCAGCCAAATGGAGAAATTGTGTTGCTAGCTGCCGGGTGTTGGAGCCAAATTAGCAGTGCGAGGCCAACAGAACAGAAAAAGATAGAAGGGCATGAATTGTCTTCAAGCTGCCGGGAGTGATCGAAGAGGTACGGAGGCACGATAACGTTTACTGGTGTGTAACAGTTGTGGCAATCATGCGAACACAATTTTTTTTTCTCAGTTGCAAATAGTTTATAATTATTATGGGATTAGATTAAGTCAAATATAAATATATTAAGTTTTATAAAATTATTATTTTTCAAGTATTTAGATGGGTCAAGTTTTTTTTACACGATTCAGATTATATTTATAGCTATTTTATTTTCTGGTTATGAACTACATAAAGGATAAATTTATAATATCAAATGAATAATTAACTTCTATCAATTAATTTTTTTAAAGACCTACATTAAAATCTTTTGATACCGACGTATTTTAACAAAAGAAATAGTATTAAAACATTATTTTTGTCTCTATACATATTAATAGTTTTGACGTTTTACAGGATAATATTTATAATATGGATTGACCACGCAGTAAGTAGGCTGTATTTCATGAAATATTGTTTTATCGTAACATAATGAAGCGTTTAAACTCTATAAAGTTTTTTTTGCATTAGGATGAGTAAGAACAAAAGCTCCTATTTCACAAAATGTTTGTAGTCAAATTTCCTAATTATTCTATTTAAGTATTACCTTTTTATATTTTTAGAGATTAATTCTCCATGAGTAAATTTAATTTGCTTTTTTTCGCAAATGAATTGAATTCTTATAACTCCTTAAAAGATTAAATTAAAATATGTTTTGCGATTCGAGTATTTGTTTGTACGTTAACAGTTCATCTTTTGGTTATTTTGCGTATGTTAAGCTTAGTTATATAAATATCATAGTTTTGGTTCAAGATTTTAACATTTAAACATTTATACAAAAAAAAGACTTAAGAATATTACAGCATTGTTATAAATTGTTACAACATGATTCAATATACTAGAATGCGTTGCCCCATATTTGCTATCATCGTGTCAGCAAATTTTTGTATCATCGAGTAGGATAGGTAGCTTCTTGTTTCAAGTACAGTTTCGCAATACTTCAACAAAATGTAATTTAAACCGCGGATACAATTATGGCAACGTTATGTTATTTAACAAATGAGTTTGAAATATTACAAAGTAGTAATTACAAGTTAATCAGTATGTTATTACATTAGCCGTTTTCTTAAATAAACTATTATCCATTGTGTGAGGTATTCGAGTAGGAGTAAGATATGTTAGAAGTTTATCCGAAGTAGGTATGTTAAACTTCAACTACGGTTTTGAAAATGAAGAATATGGTTAAAAGTTGTTTAGCGGTATGAAAGTAGCTTTGTAGAGATTAGGGTTATTTGGTATGGTTTAATATGAGATATAGTTGGTAATACTTTGGTAAATATATTTAATTATGACTGGACTGATCACCCAATAAAATTTAATTATATACCAAATAATTATTATGAATGAAAGTTACGTAAATGTTTGTTTGGATAATGATTGCAGTACAAGTCAATTAGACTAGGTAGGCATGTAATATAATTAGGACTTATAACGATGAGGTACGAAATACGGTATCATTTATCCTTCAGTCTGATCATGGTGTAAACTGTGTTTCTCCGTGAAGATCGTTGGAGATCAATAGAGTCTTAAAATATGAACCGTAGATAAAATCAAGGTACAAGGTACAGTCTAGGGCAAAATATCCTTCATTTGATCATGGTGCAGACGAGTATCTCTCCGTGAAAATAGTTGGAGACCAAAGAGTCTTAAAAAGTGACCCTAAGACGAATAATTAAGACTATGCATAGCAAATGAAGACTTAGTGTCTGTATAAAAGTCTTATGAGTTAAATGTACCAATATAATGTATGATGAAAAGGGACCGGCCGGCCCAGATGAGAAGAAATATGTACCTATGAGTAAAAGGTAATAAGGGTACCACTACGAGTCCAAGATGACCATAGTTATTTTGAATGTAATCGTAAAAGGATTGATGTGAATAGGTATGTAATGAAATGAACGAAGCGAAATAAAATTCGTAATATTATTGAACATGATTTTATGATATTGTAACTTTAATCCAAGGAAATGGCAACTTTTCATTTTAAAGTATGAATTTAACAATTTATATTTACATATTTTTATAGACAGCTCAAAATTTTTTCTTCTTCAAACTATAATAATTTTAATTGATAAAATACTTTATTTGGAATTAATTCAGTAACCTGTGAAATACATTATTACTACGTTAAATTTATATTATTAATTTGACCCATCTAATCTAACTAACTAGGTATTTTCCATTATATTATTCATGTTTCAGAGGAATTATGAAAATATTTTTAAATTCTTTTAAAATTTGTTTAGGTTTTTATTAAAATAAGTGATCTTAAAATAATTCGTTTGCAAGCATTATTGTGTAATTTTATCAAAACTTATATTACATTAAAAATAACATATAATTTAAATTGATAACATGAAATGTAAAATGAAGTGTTATTTTAGTAGTAAAAGCGCATTAATTTAAATTGTTATTGAAATATTTAACTATAACGAGATAACTTTATTTGATATTAACAAAATTTGATTGTTTAATTGTTTAGTTTTTCTGTGAGTAAAGTATAAATATTCATTATAAAAATAAATATGCATGTATTCATTTTTTTCCTTAAAACGGGGGAGGTGTAGTGTGTGACGCGCCTCTCCACACATAGATTGTTGTAAGTTATATATAAGCGTAGTCATAAGCAATTTGATTCATTATTAATACATCGTTTTTCAACAAAGTACTCTTTTTATTTACATCAACTGGTCACAACCTTACAGTATATATCTACACATACTATCAAAGTTTGAACAGTGTCGTGCTAATAGTTTCGAAAAAAAAGGGCGTGACAGGACCGGACAGACAAACGAATCTGTAAGTTTCGATTTTTTGCCATTTGGTTATGGAACCTAAAACCAGTTATAATAATGATGCTGACTAAACCTCGGAAAAAAATCACTGACCTGTCAAGTTAGCCGCAGGACTGCCAGCCAATGGACTGCCAATTTTATGCGTACTGTACAAATTCTGCACGATCTGATCTAGCTTGCTCAGTCTATCCTTCTCGTTTCTATAATCATTGGGAATATTAACCGTGTCTTTGATATCAGTTGTGGGCGAGGTCACGTCATCGTAGTAAAGTTTGGAGCTACTGTTCGAGTTGTCGTTGATTATAAAGTTGGAGTTGTGGTCGCTTTTCAGTTGGAGGTTGACGGGGGAATTTGTTTCGGTCTCTTGTGTGATATCGGGTTCAGTCGGCGTTACCCGTTGAATTCTGCGAAAGGGTAAATTACGTTACTGGAACATACCTAATGCGTAAGACATGATTGGTTAAATTTCTAAAATCATTTGTGTGACTTCTTCGAAAGATAATATAATTCCTAATACTTAAATTTTAATAAATAAATGAGCTACGTACTCTCAGGTACCACTATTCTATGTAAATCATAATATGCACTTCTCGCGACAGTGTTGAGGTATGTGCTAAATGTTCAAAATCTTTTAAGTTTGACTTTCTATAAGTTTAATGTTTAAATTCTTTTAATGCTTGTGAATAAAATTTACTATGTGTGTACCTATAATATGTGTGGTTCATCTTCACATCCAATTATTTTATACGGTCTCAGCATAATATATAAGTATGTATTTTGAAAAATTTCAAATCCAATTTACGCCTCAAAAGAAGGAAACGTATGTTCATAGATATCTCTATATATCACAATACTTTAGATGTCTTTGTTCAAGAATCTCAGTCCAATTAATCGCTCAATGCGACGAATCGAGACATTGTATTAAATCTATTGTTAGATATCACTGGAGATGTCGTAACTGACTAGGGTTATAAGAAATAGTAAGAACGTGATCAATTAATTAAAAATCAAACAAATAATCCTATGAGAACAACTAGTCATTTTAATAACTCATCATTTATTGCCAAACATAATGTACATAAGATGTCAATAAAAAGTGATACCAGTGTTATGGACCCTGTTGGGCACGCAATATACATAAGGAGGAAGGAAGACCTAGGAGAGAGGAAACATAACATTTTAAATAAGTAATTTTTTGTAATACTCACTGTGTCAGCGTCTGTGAGACCAGAAACTTTCAGGGTCTGCGCTAGCCGGAGCAAGACGGCAGGATTTCTTAGAGGCGGTCACTTCTCCCGTGTACATGAAGGGAGGAGTAGTCTCAGCTCAGCCACCTCGCAGCCTAGCACCACAACTACGGTGTTCGTCTCTGCATCTAATTCCTGGAATAGACGGACAGGACTCTGTTTAAGTTTCCACCCCATTCTTATGAGCTCTATTATAACAGTGTTGTGGACAAAGTATCATCCAATGACTTTCATTCGAAATGTTGGACTGCGTTTCGTGTGATCGGATTGTATTCGCAGTTTGCCTCGTTGCCGCGGGCAGGGTAATATAATAGTAATATCCACGGACATTCACACAGCGTATCTAGCCCCAGTTTAGCGTGAAGCCTGTATTATGGGTACTAAACAACGGATAAACATACTTATATCTTTTTTTGTAAATACATACATACATACATAGAACACCCCAGACCATTTACAAACAGACGTATGCATGCACAAAAATGCTTGTACTGCCGGGGATTGAACCCGGACCCTTGGTGTTGCAGTCAACGTCTCACAGAATTGCAGTACAGTCCAGTTTGATCTAAAATCTTTAATATTGGGCCTCACTGGAGCACTGCAACAAANTTTAAATTTATTAACGTAAAACAAAAATGTTAAAAGGCTACTGAGCATCAGGAATAAAAAACGCGCCCTGACGTTTTCTTCCTGTTAAAGATTTGAATTCGGTCTCCCATTTTAAGTTGCAGCGAAGGTTTCTAAAACAGTAAGCAATACCTAACGGAAATAACAAAAGTCACTAAGTTGCGCCACTAAGTATATTCATTCTAGAGGTGGGTTTCTGTATTAAATGATAATAAATATAAGAAGTATTTTTAAGGAAGTTCGTTCCATTTTATAATTAGTCAACATGTAATATATGCGCGCACACACACACAGACTCACACTCACACACACGCACACACACAATTTCTAAGTTACAGCTGCAACACGTATTTGTTTTTGCATAAAGCAACTTTTTTTATACTACGTCTATTTTTGAGTTCACCAAATCACCAAATACAGCTAAAATATACAAGGGATTATATCATGTGAAAGAAGCGGACCCAATATTCAACCCTGGGGTATTCCCGTACGTTCAGAATCGACACTTTAAATAAATATGCTATATACAAACTTTTGTAATCTGCTTATTAGTAAGCTACTTCAAGTTAGATGAAGAATTTTGAACGCTGTTTATCGCAGTTGTTTTAGTACTGTCTTGTCGTAGATTTATGAGCTATCCACTTAAACAAATTCTTTGGAAAGATCCCTAAAGGCCCCTGATGGAGTTTTACTTGGGTACGCAAAATACCTAAAGGATAAAAATCGGCTTAGGATAAAACGATCACAGAACGGGTAGCTCTCTTACCTTTAATATCTACTGCTTTCCACCCCATCTGCCAAGCAAGCCACATACATTTGAAATTCCAAAAGCGTTTAAATAAATATATAACTATTTAGGGCCGGCAATGTATGCTTAGCCTTAAGTAATTTCCCAAATGTAGTAATGTAATGTATTTTCTCATACGAAACTTGATATATTAAAACCCCCTGTAGAAAGAAATGATTTAACTAACCTTTTTTATTTAACCAATTATCGTCTAATGGTAAGCAGCATTTGAAACTTCACCTGTGAATAGACAATCTGACAACAAAAGATGCTTTTATAAAAGAAGTCGTTGAAAGAGATAATTGAACGTAATTATGGAAGTAGAAACTTAATCTAAGCGAATTAACAACTATATAAAGTCAAGAACTAAGTCTATGAAATAAATGCTGCCTCTTGTCAAAAATAGGTATGTGGTCTTTATCAATGCGAACATTGTATTGACCATAGATGCAGGACACTATTTCTCTTCTTTGTCTCTTCAACCTACCGCAGTCCACTGTAGGTCATTTTGCGCCAGATATCCTGAAAATATACTACCCATTGCATTGACGTTTCGTTCAGACCAGTCCAGGGTCTTAAAGACATCCTCCAATGCGTTTGTAAACAGTTTCGGGGATATAATATTCCCCTGTCTCATACAATTGGATGGTCCTTGTGCGTTTGTCTTGGATCTGAACGGTCATCGTCACTGCGTTAAAGAGATACTTCATCACCTCGATAAATCGCTAGTCGATACCGCATCGTTGCAGAGGCTCCAAACAGCCCAGATTTCGATGGAGTTGAAGGCTTTCTCGTATCCACAAATGTTATACACAGCGGCTGGTTATACTCCTCAATCTTCTGTATAAGCTGCCGAACAGTATGAATGTGGTTCACGGTGCTGTAGCATTTTCGAAACCCAGCCTGCTCCGGTGGCTGGAATTTGTCTAATGGCGAAACGATTCGCTACAACTCTGAAAACAACTTATAGACGAAGCTCAGAAGTAGCATCGGTCTATAATTCTTCAAGAGAGTTTTGTCACCCTTCTTGAAGAACACGACGACAACGCTTCTGGACCACGCCTCTGGGGTAGTTCCTTGGTGGACGACGGCATTAAAGAGCTCGACTAATGCTCTAAGGACGGACTGTCCACTGGCTTTTAGGAGCTCTGTCGTAATACCGTCATCCCCCGGGGTCCTCCCATTCCTAAGTTGCTCCAAGGCTGCACTTATCTCGCTAACGTCAACATCCGGGATATCCTACGTATAATGATGCCTTAGTGGGGCACGTGGATCTTCGGTGTCCTCGGTCTGTGAGTTATGAGTAATTGCTCATCTACTACCTTGTATTGAAACTGTGGAGGTCTTGCCGAACAAGTTTTCGTATCCGCTTGGAGAGAGCCTGATATTCCGGCAAAGCGACATCAGCAGATGGTATCTCACGTCTCAACCACATCAGATTCAGGGTTTCGGGAGACAGTTTAGACGGCTTCGCTCGTTTCATCGGTGGAAGATACCTGTGACCCAGAGTGGACACCGTCTTCACCACTTTGTCAGTTATCTCGTCTCGCCAGTGTGTTCAGCGAGTCGAATCGATTCAGAAGTTCCAATTGAAACTGTTCGACCCACAGTGATGTGTTACTAATCACTGTCATAAAGTTGGTGAAAGTCTCATAAAACCTATCTCCCTTTTTTCTAAAATGGAGTGCGAAAGTTATATGTTTATGATTTTTTGTTGGTTAGACTATGTAACAAATTTCAGCGCACTAGCACTTTAGAAGTAGCCAAACATTTTAATGATCATCAGTGTGTCAGTGAAGAAATCGGTGTATTGGATTACACTGTCAATGTTTAATAAGTCATTATGTACATCATATCCTGAGAACATAAAACATTCAGTACATTGGTAACCAACCCTATGAAGTTAAAAAAAATGACAAAATATTTCGGGAAAACGTCGGTGGTGCCCATCGCTTAGCTTGACTCGTATTGGCGGAGGCACTACTCTGCCCCCAGAAACGTCATATCGGGTGTCGGGCGCAGGGCAGTGTTGACGGAAAATAATTACTTACTACTATTACTTTCCTTCAACACTGTATCTGGTATGGTCAGGCAAATCACTAAGGCCCGCCTCAATTATAAATCAATTTACTTGACATGACGACACCATTCCGATACTTTACAATCCAACTGTAAATTTGGTATTCCGGCAGAACTTTAATGTTAATGGTTTAAAATGGTAATCCATACTAATTTCATATTCCATACTAATATTATAATGTGAAAGTATCTCTGTATGCCTGTCCCTAAAATGGGGGTTGGAAGTTGTATGGAACATTCCGCAAATTTTGTAGTACGACGCTGAAATTTGGTATGCGGACTATTTGAAAAGAACGAAAAATATAGCAAATTTTTTTTTTTTTTCAAAAATCTACCCCCAAATAGTGGAGGAATTATCATATCCAATTTTTCGCAGTTTTTATTTTTTCAACTTGGAGGTATCTCTCGCGCACTCTATTCAATTCATTAAAAAATGATATTAGAAACCTCGATATTATTTTTCAAGCTCCACATATTGATATCCCACACGTGGGATGTGGTACGATGAAAAAAAAAATTTGAGTTTCAGTTCAATGTATGGGGAACCCAATATATCTTTTTTTCTGATTTCTTATCAAAACTTATAACGGTTAACAGGATACATACCTATACTATATATATGAATGTGTGGTGCTCATAGTTTCGGAGAAAAAGGTTGACATACGGACGGACAGACATGACGAATCTATAAGTGGAAAAGAATATCAGGAAAGTGGTGACCATGTTATCCCGACTTTAACGCGGGCGAAGCGCGGCAAAAGCTAGTTGTATAATAATTATTTGAATGTAGAATAATTTTCGAATGGCTCAATATTTCCTCCACTGCATGGGATCACACGTATTAGTAATTCAATCTGTTTAATGTACATTATACATACTAACGAAATGGGAAAATCCACAAATAACTTTGTGGATTTTCCAAGTTCCCGTTACAACGATCATCATCATGATTAGCTTATTAAACATCCCACAGAGGGCACGAGTCAACCCTTATCCTTAGTCGTCCTCGCGCACCTAGTGCGGATTGACCCATCACGCACAACCAATTAATTTCTCGAGGCGTGCGCAGTTTACCTCACGACGTTTGTCTTCACCTTGGAGCGTGGATCAACGTAATTATATTTCGAAAATTCGAATAGACAATTGGTACTGACGGGATGTAACCTGCACCCTCAGATCGCAAGCAACAGTCCAGCATCAATACCACTGACGTTATAAAGATAGGAATTGTTAAATAATAACCATTACAAAATTTTGTATGTTATTGATTATTATTCTTAGAGTGCAGAAAGCTGGTCTTGTTTTGAAGTTATGTGTACGTACGTAGATACTACAATAGAGGTATGACAAAACTTATGACCGCATGCGTAACATTGAATAAGATGTTTCAAATCTGAACAAAGAACACAATGAGATAAGTTATTTACATATGCCGCAGACTAGATATAAAAACTAATTTATTCATGTTCAGAGATGGATAATGCATATATAAGAGAAAGAAAAGAAAAAAAAGATTTATTTTGAGCCAATAATTCACAATGATATTGAGAATGCCTAAAAGGTTCCCTTTATATTATTATTACCTAAACTTATTCTTTTGGCTAAGAAAATATGGAGACGGCTTCTTTTTCGGAATTGTCTTTTTCAATGTCGGGATTCGAAAAAATTCAGGGATTTTGAACTAATCGAATATAAAACAAATTACGAATGGGTTACCTACCTATCAAATTATAATATTAATTTATAAAATGTCCCGATTAATTAAATAAATAAAAAAATAATAAATACAAATATTCACTAACATTCACACAACGCTATCAAGCCCCAAGTTTAGCGTGAAGCCTGTATTATGGGTACTAAACAACGGATAAATATACTTATATACTTTTTTTTGTAAATACATACATATTATACATAGAAAACACCCAGACCATAACAAACAAATATGTTCATGCACACAAATTTTTGTACTGCCCGGGGATCGAACCCGGAACCCTTGGTGTTGCAGTCGACCTCTCAACCGCAACACCAAATGGGTCGTCAATATCCATCAATGCCGCACTGCGCCCGACACCCGAGACAACAGATGTTAGGTTTCTTATACCCGGTAATTTCACTAGCTACAACAGTGCATAACACTCGTGTTTTACGGGACGATATCTGGCACTGCGGTGGTACCTACCTAGTCGACTCAGTATCGAGTCCACCGTCTAGTAAATGCGCGAAATGTCACTCGCAACTAACTTCCGAACCGCCAAGTTATTTTGCGCGATCTTAATGAGTTCTAAACCCAGGCCATCAACAGGTACTTACAATGACAAATAACTCCATGTCAAACTCGAAGATGTGAAATGTAAGTAGAATTGGTATTTGCGATCGTGCTATGATAAATGGGACCACCTTGGCGACTTTCTTCGAAATGACCTTTTCCCATCCGCTGCAGTAGATGATGGTCGCTATCTCTGTTGACTTATTAGTAAAAATATTGATATATTATGATTTCTAAATGTATACATATAAATATATATTTTTATTTACAACATTACATTATTCGGTAACTAAAATATATTACACCCTAAACACTTAAAAATAAAAAAAAATAAAACTAAAAAATATAATTAAAAGAAGTCCCTTCCGGCAAAGTTCCGAAAAAAAAAAAAAACAAAAAAAAAAAATTTAGTATGTCTGTTTGTAATATTGAAATAACCATTTATTTTCATGCACATGGAAACAAAATCAGGTTCACTAGAAAAATCGATCAAATAAATAAGTTTTATCTTGTATAGTGACAAATAGGAGTTGTTTGTGTCATGATATGAGTTCCCTTAAGATATTTTAATTTTAGCGCTTTGAGGTAAGATTCTTTTTTAATTTTTCTTACCACAAAGCGTAGTAGTAAACTTTTTAAATTTTGCTATTTAGATATTAAAATTGTAATCTTTGATGAATGTTTCTAGAAGCAATGGCGAATTTTGTTATCATCGTTATCGAGTTGCATCATCCCAGGTTTTGGGAGACAATAATTACAACTCTGGGCTGATCATGCGTTATAGACGTAAACAGGTTGTAATCTCGCTCAAGGAAAGCCACAGTCAGTTAGCCCTTTAGGTTGAATAGTCGGGCACAAGGGGAACGGTACAAAAAGTTAAAAACCGGTACTAGGAGTTGAGAAGCGTTGCCAGACATCAAGGCTGTGGCACAAGAAGAGTTCGTGCCACAGTGGCTCACGTGAGGATTGGTTTATTCGTATAAAAGCAAGAATTTTCACGACACGCATGTTACAAATGCATTACGACGAGCTACAGGCACGCTTATGAGCGACAACCCAACTCTCGAGTAATAAATTAATGCATATAACGATCATCTTTATCTAGCTCCAAGGTTACAAATCGTATTCCTTAGAAGCCATTATTAGTAGGTTACATAAAATTACAGAAGCATCATAAAGTTTACTTGCTCATTCAACCACCAATTTTTCTACCGGTGAATTTTTCGTAACATTCTATCGATTTCTATTCCATATTCTATCAGTGAGATTTTTTATTTCAGATTCTACCGGAGCTTATTCCACTTTCAACCAGTATATAATACACATAAGTACATAATTTAGTAAAGATACAATTTTAATCTTATTTTTATTATTTTCCAAATCGCCGAACTCTTGTGTTGGTATGGTCTCCTGGTACATTTTCATCAATTTGATAGATAAAAATAAGTATTTTTGTAAATAGCACATATATTTGTTGTATTTTTTATAATTGTCCTAGTACTTTTATTAAACGATTTTCTATATTTTCTAATATATTTTTTAACTTATGGCTACAGACTCTTTTCTAAGCCCACCGAACTTTCGTTATATTTTACCAGACTTCTCTAGTTGCCACTTGAACGTGGAATATTTTTAGTCACTGGTTGAAAGTGGAAAAAATATTCACCAGTAGAAATGGTGCCGGTTGTTGTGGAAAGTCCTTATCAAATTACAGAAACAAATTATACACGTACCATTATTTTTAAATTAGATGCATAGTTGCACGGCAGGAAAATGTGGGCTACGCATATCAAAGAAAAAAATATGTAACGAAGATCAAATCCATAGCCCTGGAACAATAATGAAATTATTCATGTTATCCGTCAAATTAAATGTCCTCGGCTGAACAAGGGCCACCCCTAATGACTCTTACGCTGACTGATCCATAAGAACAGTGACGTGCACAGGGATTATGAGTAGAGTATGTAAAGTGAGTGACACTTATCGCAAAAACAACAATATTTTCCATTTTTGTCAAATTGATTCTGTTGATGACAGCATCAGATCGGAACCCCCAGCCGAAGACAGGTTACGAATCGCAGCGTGTCAGGCTAAGAAAGTTCCTGTTTTGACAAAGGGTGCGCGTGATGAGCATCCAAGGCCAAAAGCCTGGCACGCGCATAATTTAATTTGCAGATAATGCTGTCCCAGCTCGCTGTCAGATTGGTGAATCTGGAAAATTTTGACCTGGCATGCAAGTATGAAAGCATTTCTAGCTTCATCCACGCCAGCAATCTCAAGTTTGAAGGCGATGCCATTAAAATTTTACTTATGAGACAAGCTGAACCGTGGACAGAAGAAAAATCTGGTAAAGCGATACTGAAATTTTGCGAATCCCTAAACCACCAAACGGTGGTAGGGTTGCTTGGGTCCAAGATTGCTCGTGTAATTGCGTATTAAGAATCGATTCTAAGCTATTTACACAGCAAACCTGATGTTGCAATAAGCACAAAATACAATAAAACATTAAAATTACCAAAGATAGCACAAACATTTATTTGATACTATATGCGCTATTTAAAAAAATAATTGAAAAAAAAAACAACAATTATAATCACCCAAAAGTATTGGTTAAAATACATTTTCCGTGATTTTACTTAGAATTCTTTACTGGAGTCTTTGAAGTAAGACCTATAATGTTTAATATTTTGCTTCAATTCAATATGCATACTTAATTAAATAATTACCATCGATATGTGGAACATAAGGAGCTGAGCTGTAGCATAGTTACTGCCAGGATCATACCCAACCAGATATTGTAAGAGTTTGTATTAGGTCCACAAATCTGAAAAAAGTGAATTAGTATATGAGGCAGTTACAGTTCAATATTCAAGAGGAATTAGTCACGCTTCATAAATGTTTGGTCCAAAAGTTAAATGTCTGTAAATTTATAGCACTGCCCTCAGTGTAAGGAAAGTTACTCTTCATCACCAATGCCCACTTTAATGTAAGTATAGGGAGGCAAGACCATGCATATAAAACGTTTAGGTATCGTTGCAAACTTTTGACGTCATCTTCATCATTAACTCATTCAAACGTCCCCACCGAGGGCAGGAGCCGACTTGTATAGGGTGTATAGGCCTTAGTGTTCCACGTGGACCCAGTGCGGATTAGCTGACTTCACAAACAACCTTTGAATCTCCTCGTAGACGTGCGCAGGTTTCCTCACGATGTTTTCCTTCATGCATCGTATAACGTACATACAATTTCAAAGATTCGTAAGACATTGATACGTGGCTGGATTTGAACCTGCGCGCTCCAGATCGGTAGGCAACATTACATGAACACCATTGAACCAGCGAACAGACGTCTTCTACAAATGGTGTTATTATTTTGTGTTAAGATAATCAAAACTTAAATAACAATAGGAATACTTGGGTTGTGTCTATAAAAAAAAGCTCGAGAAAGTGTTTCCAATAAGGTTATTCTCCAATTCCTGGTGGCAAAAAAACTTTATACGACTAAACTAAACATATTTTTGTAGAAGAAGGATAGAAAGTTATTTTATTTTTCAAAATTAACAAAATAATATCTGAACTGACTTCACTTTTACTTACATGTTCTACAAAAAAGGTATTTGAGGTAATGTCACTGGAAAATAATAATAACCGCAAAATTTGTAATTTTCTAGGAAATTGATTATCTTTCGTAGGATTCTACAACAGAGGTATATTGTATTGTGAAAGGTTATAAATTTATCCTAGAAAATTAATAAATTTGCAATTCTTTATTTTTGATGACATACTTATATATATGAAAACCCTCATTTCGCTTTTACCTATACATCCTGTTTTGCTCATCAATAAAGTTTTTGACGCCATCATGCATCAACTGGTCGTCTTGCTGGTCAAACGCGTCTTCAAGTTTCATGCAGAACACAATCATCTTGATGCAGGCGTGGTTCGTTATTATTCCAAACAAAGCATCATATGCTGGTAAAGCAATATTAAATTTAATAGAATAAAAAACCCTTTTTTTCTTAGTCTCAAAAAAAATTGAACAATTTATATTTTCTATATATGATTTTCAGGACAATTAAAGATCACACGAGTTTCCAAGTTTGTATCATCGATCCCGGGTTATAAATTGATATAATTATACCAAATTTTCCGAATAAGTAGCCTCAAAAGAGTCATGAACCTTTAGGGCTTTAGCCAACGTTACCCTTCCTTGGTTTAACCGACAGGAAAATGGGTTAAACTTTGTGGACATGCCAATTCACCAATCCTTAAAGCCCAGCGAAGTTAAGACTAAACTTAACAACAAAATTGAAGAAGAAAGTTTTTGGCTCTAAATCAAATCCAGTACAAAGCAGTCTTTCGCAGTCCACAGTTTCATATTTTGGTACATAATAACTTAGCGTACGGAAAGTAAATGATTGTATTTTCTGTACTTACGTACCTACAAAAAATTATAGAATTCGCAGCAATATACTTTTTGAAAATATTCTACTGAAAATCAATACTTGCATGATAGGTAAATTTAATCCGATTGTATGGATACGTAGCCAATGTGTACAAATAAAAAAAAAATTTTTTGCTTCAAGCCATGTCGATGCATTGGTTAACACTAGCACGTATCACCAAATAGAAGTTTACTCCATATTTACTTGTTTGGTAGTGCATTATAATAAAATAATCAGAATGGACGTTCATGGGTTCACCTGTTGGATTAAAATATTTGCTAGATGTTCGTTTCAATAAATTTTTACTTTTCGCTGTTCTTAAGAAAGTGGTGTATAAAAAAATATACCTTGATGATAGATCATGATAATATCAAATGACCGCAGTGCCTATATGATAGTAATTGGTCATCGCGTAAATGATTAAGTATAGTTTATCATCATTTGACGACTCATTTGGTGTCTCGCTTGCTCCGTCAAGCCATTTATCACACCCTTGTGTTATGTTGTCTTTGTTTTTTGAGCACTTTTTTAAACAATTTAGTAAAAGGTTACAGTAAAACATAATTCAAGAAATACTAACAGGAATAGTTTAGGATCCAAATAATAACACTTCCCGTCATATAGGCGACAATCTCATAAAACGGACTCTCAAATCTCTCTTCAGGTTCCGCAAATGGGTTATTTATGTCGTGTACCATATATCTTTTTGGCATTTCGTCAAAAATATGGCTGTATAAAGTAGTGATCACTGCCACAAATGGAAATACGGTCACCGCTATTGCTACAGATATAGTCCATACTTTTTCTGTGTATACCACACACTTGCTTATTAAAGAGTCGATTTTAATCTGATATCGGTGTGGCAGGCTGTTGTAGGTCATGTAGTCGTGAGACATTTCGTCTATCAGCTCCTTGATGGACGCTCTATAGTAGAACATTAAGGCTTTCTGTGGATTAAAAAGAATTATTACACCCCATGCTTGCACCTATAATAATTGAGAATTCATATTGCTTTGTTTGACGTTAATTTGACGACCCATGCGATGTAATTGTGGATGGGTCGATCCCTAGTCAGTACAAACCTATTTTGTACTGACTAGGGATTATATTTATAGTTAAAAATATAAAATAAATACCTTCAAAAAGGTTATAAGGTATGGCCCAATAATAGTGCTGTGACGTATGATGTTGAACAGATCCCTTTCCATTATACATCTGTATATTTCAATGAGAAACAACATTATCAGCGGACTGTTGAACAACAGGAGGCAAACTGAAATAAATAGAATAAACGTTTCGGACGTCCTTCTGGAATAGATCTTCGTCGTCTTATTTTATACTTTTCGGATTGTCCCTCGTTAAATACCTCGCTATCTCCAGTCCATGTTGATGATTCACTAGAGCCTCATTAGTTGAAATAATAAAAAGGAACGAATTAATTAGCCAATTTTTTTTTTTTGACTATTGCTGTTGGCCGCAGATGGCCTTTACAGCTTCACCGGGCAAGTGGCGAGCGCAGATGGCTCTCAGCCTTAAAATTTACACAACGAGCCTAAGCGATTTAATAAGCCAATTTCCATCCACTGCTTAACATAGGCCTTTATAAATGCTTCCATTTTTTATGTTAAAATGTGTACAGGACGGTCAGGACGCTCACCTGATGGATGGGGACATTCCATACCCTACCCGCAACCTTTAGCCAATTATCACACTATCATGTCGAATGACGTCCTACTTACTTCAACGAGGTCAAAATTCAATGCGAGGTGCTCCATCTTTTATTGTCTCGTGTTTCGACATGGTCTGCTTAGTTACAGAAAATAAAAAGTTAAAAACGGGTACTTTATTATCTTTATGTTATGATCCTGGTTTTAACCAGTGTTGGTTCACTACTGGTAATTAATATTATATCGTTCCTAAGAGTTGTAGCATTACTACACTAAAGAGTGTTCAGTAAAACATGCTAAGTAGTGTCACAGGGATTGGCCGCTGGAACTTATTTGCCACGGATAATTTGTGTAATATCAAAAGCACTCTTTTCACTGAAAACAAACAAGCCATAGGAAAATATCAGTCAGTTGGCGAAATGCAAGGCAAAGTATTGTGTTACGCCGGAGTTCAATACAGCCGTGTTATATTAAACTCCAGCGTTATTTCATCGCACCGCGTAGGTCGTCGTATTAAAAGTTTATCTTACCAATGCCAATAATTCGAAATTTTTCAGTGGCAGGATTAGGGTACATCAGCCCTAAGGTTAAATTGAAAGCAGTCCATTTGTACGTCTCATGGAAAGGCCCGAACTTGAATTCTGCGAAAAAGGAATAATTCACTGTATGATCTCGTGACATTACAATGGGAAATGTGAATACTAGGAAGGAACTTAATATCTAAGTAATTAAATACTAATACAAACTAAATATATCATATAAATAATATGGTCTGGATGGCACAGAACTTCCTGCACGGTATAGTAATGTGGAGATTGATCCATAACCCTACACTTGGGCCTAATCCAGATTAGTAGATGTTAATGAGCATCATACTAAGAAAGTAGTTGGGGTGGATGGGTTAACCCTTTCACCGCCAATGGCGCCAGACACAATTTATTTTCTATTGTGTCTGGATTTCCGGCGTTCAATGAGTAAAATGCTGGATCAGAAACATGCTTTGGAGGGCACAAAACTGGGAAAAATCTAGAAGGGAATCTAGAATAAATCCAAAATCAATACGAATCCACAACCACTGCATCATGCAGCTACCTAAGCCCCTCACACAGTAAATAGACCACGGGGGTAGTAACTTTTCAAATTATTAACGAAAAGCTAATATAAACTAAAAAATATTCGCCGTCAGGACTAAAAAATGCCGCTCTGACCTTTTTTCTTCCTTTGAATATGGTTTCCGTCTTCCATTTTTGTGTTGCAACGAAAGTTCTATAACAGTAAACTATACATACCTAACGTGGAAATAGATAAAGTAACTAAGTATGTATCCACTCAGTTGCATTCTACAGGGCGTTGCTTATATTAACATCTGTATTATTTTGATTATGTGCTGTCAATGCCACATATGTATATATAGTACAGATACTCAGATTTTTATACCGGGTTTAACTGTTTACTTGGAAAGTAAGCATCAATAGCGGGATAAACAATCTGTATTCATGTAATTCTACAAAACGTTGTTTTTGTAAATTTTGAATAGATGATTATAATACATTTGATTAAACTATATAACTTTGAAAGAATACTTATTACTTACATACGTATATTAATTTAAAACAAACGATTAATCATAAAAAATGCTAAGATATGGGAGGTTATATCAAATAAAAGAAGTGGACCAAACATTCAACCCTGGGGTATTCCTATTCCCCAGGGTTGGAATCGCTACTCAAACATGAACATATAGATACAAACTCTTTGTAATCTCCTAATTATAAGCAAGCAAGCTTTTTCAAGTTGCCTGTAGTATTTGAAACACCGCAATTATAATAATTGAACGTAATTTTGTAGTTTAATGAGTAATCCCCTCAGTCAAATTCTTTTCAAAGATCCCTAAAGACCCTCTGAAAGAGTTTTATTTGTGTATGCAACGGTTTAACGAAGCTAAGAGAAATTATGGCTAAGCCCCTTACAAACCGTAGTGGTTTTTTATACGGGATTTGATAAAAAACGTTGTAACATTTTTTTATATGATAATTGTAAATAATTAAAAATAAAACGGCGAGGGGCCCCGAATCTAGTCAGCCGGCCATAAATATATACGTGAATTTTCACCAGAAATCATAATAAAATGTAGGTAATTTTTCATAGTCGAACCCCCTATAAAATTAAATGCTTTTAATATAACCAATTATCGTCTAATGGTTAACAGTATTTGAAAACTTCACCTGTGAATGGACAATCTGACAACAAAGCGAGGTATTTTTAAAGAAGTCGTTCAAAGAGAATAATTTAATATAATTTTCAAAGGATATTGTCTAAGGGAATGAACAACGAACAACCTATATTAATGTCAAGAATCAAGACTCAGGCCCGTAAAGAACTAAAACGAAAACGAGATTCAATTTAGTTTTAGAAAGAGATGGTGCGATTTGTCGTGTAGAGCGCTATCCCTTTCTTACTATACTTAAGTGAAGATCAACGCCTGTTCTAGAATAGTCAAGTCTCNATGCTGCGCCGGTGTGTTTGTCAATAAATTACGGTCAGCCTTGATACGGCAGAAAGCACACGGGCGTTGCGCACCCATTTCCAACGATACGTTTGCCGATACAAACGGGCTATAAATATTTCTAGATTGTTTTATATGTTTTACAAACAATAATACGTTAACCCCCGTAATTGATTGGTAAGAGGCCAGTTGAGAAGTGACTCTACATTAATTTTTTTTTTTAATCTCTTAAACTAGCAAGTACACGAGCTTCTGTATACTAAGTTGAACAGATTGTGACAGTCCACTGCTGGGCGTAAGACATCCTTACCGATAGGGCCTTCCCATTTGCTTTAATTCTTACCCTTGACAGATGGGTGGTAAACATTAATAGGTATACAATATTCCTATGTGTAATAAGAGGGCGCTGCTAATAATGTTATATTCCATCTGTTTATGGCGCCAGTTGTCTCAGGTATCAGATTATAATAAAATAAATAATAAAATCCTTTAATTTCAGGCTAAAAGCCCATAATTGTCAGTTACAAATTACTTATAAACTATGTTAGTAATACAAACATTCCTTTGCTACTTCTTTGCACTAGGCACATGCACGTGAACATGTACCCAGTGCCCCAAAAAATCACCATCAGGCTTCTGAGCAATAAGAGCCAGAATGTTATTAGAGGCTCCTCGCACCCTGTGTGCATCAGAGAAGCGATTCCTTTGCGCATTGTGGCGTGGAAATCATCCACATGCGCGTCGGCGAACATCCCCGATGCACTACAGAAGCGAGGGAGCCCCAACAACATCCGCAATGCGTTGTTATATTGCACGCGAAGAGCGTCGTATGTCCGCCGCGAATACCTTACCCACAAAGCTGCAGCAGTACGCCCTAAATAGGGTGATTTTGACCTCCGCCGTACAGCGGGTAAACCTGCGGGCCAGCATGTTACAGCGGACAGACAACGCCCTGCCCGCGCCCTCTCTATATCTGCGTCGTCTTTTAAATCCTCGGTTATCACATGGCCGAGGTATCTAAATTCAGTGACCCTTTTCAAGGCGAAACCGCTAAGCATCACTGGTGGAACGTGATCAGGCTTACTTGAACCGACTCGAAAAACTAGCAGTTCACTTTTCGTGACATTATATTTGAGGCCATGAACTATCGCATAGTCGTCACACAATGATAACAGTCGCCTGAGAGCGCTGATTGACGGGCTCAGCAGCACCATGTCGTCCGCGTAGCTGATGTTATTGACGACGACGACGACGACGAGATTCCATCAATTGAGCAGCCGACACGGGCGCTACGGAGCCCAGCAATCAACTCGTTCATGTACAAATTGAAAAGCGTAGGCGAGGTTAACCCCCTTGCCTCACCCCGCATTCCAACCTGTACATATCGGAGAGTGCATTAGACCACCTGACCTGATTGGTTTGATGCTCATACCAATAAGCAAACATATTTACATAGGCCTCAGGCAAACCAGTCATACGCAGTTTCCGCCACAAAACATCATATCTCACGAGGTCAAATGCCTTTGAGAGGTCAAGAAAGGCGGCATACACAGGCGTATTCCTCGCAGTGTAGTACTGGACGGTGTGCTTCAACGCCAGAATAGCACTTTCAGTAGAGAGTCGCGGCCGAAAACCGAATTGCGCGTCATCTAATTCCACATATTTATTCAACTGTCGCTGAAGCAGGCCGTCGAGCACCTTAGCCGCAGTAGTCGCCAATGAAATGGGCCTATAGTTCGAAATGTCTGATAGGTCCCCTGTCTTATTCTTTGAAATAGGAATCACGATTGACCTCATAAGATCCGCCGGAAGGTAAGAGTGTCTGAGGCACAGAGTAAACAACATACCAGGAGTCGAGGCAAATGCGGGCCCGCATAAATAAAGTGCTCAATGCTCAAACTATCATGACCAGGAGACTTACCTCCCTGCATGCCCTTTATTATAATTTCAATTTCCTAGCAGAAATACGCTCTGGCACAGTAGTGGGCCTCTAGTCACGACAGCCCCACCACTAGAATTCGATAATTGCACCCGGTTGGACCTTAAACTGTTTCAAAAACAAGTTAGCTATTTTACTAGGTACACTCTCACCTCCCACGCTCACCGGGACACCCGCTTTTGGACTCAACTTTTTTGTCTGTTTCCAAAAACCTTTAAAATCTTTATGTTCATGCTTAGAAGCCAAAATATTCATTTTAATTCTATCTTGATTATTTTGACAAAGTTTTAATTTGCTTTTAAATATTCTTCTAGATTTAGTCATTTCATTATAAACATATCCGCAACGCGGTTTCCCATACGAAACCCAGATTAAAAATTTTACTCGAGCCTCCCGGTGAGCGTCTTTTACGTGTTTGTTCCACCCCCGCCATGGTACGACCGCCTCTCTTGCGTACCTCTCCATCTCTCTTACAATCATAGCTATACTTAGAGGCTTCACTTAAAGTAGAAATTATTAACTTATATAAACTATCAATCACACGTCCATGAGCTAAACTATCACACATGCTATCACAACACTGGCTTAATTCAGATGGAAAATCAATTTCCCTAAGCTTTGCCTGACAGTGCTCACGGTAAACTCTAATTTGTTTCAAGTCACGATCACCCCAATACACCTTATAATCTTATCCTGCATATTATGTATCCTTTGTCTGACAACCGAGACATCACACTGGACCTCAAGAGGGAAATGATCCGACCAGAACACGTCATTATGTATTTTAACTGATGTTATTGACTTCCAGGCAGCCTCAGTTGTAAGACAATGGTCAAGCCAACTACATGAACCGTGTGCATCACGAAATGTATAGGCATCCGAATGAATACCTAATTTGAGAATGTCAGCACAAAACCAGTTCATTTCATAACAAAATTTTAATAATTCCTTACCAAACATGGTAGTCGGGTGAGCGTTAAAGTCCCCAATAATGTACACATTTTCAATGCTTTCAGTCTCAATCACTGCTGATATTTCGCTTAAACATGCTACAAATTCCTCAAAATTATGCGACTCACATGTTGGCATATACACATTAATAAAAAGAAAAGACTTATTTGAAATAGAGGCTTTTAACGCAATCAAACGATCACTAACACATGGCACAACCGAAACACACTCAAACACATTGTTACGCCACAGGATACCAAGGCCCCCATAATGCCTACCATTTATTGGTTTCGTTGGACTTTCCGAAAAATCCGAAATCTTTATTTACTTGACCCAGATCCGTGATCTCATGAGGTAGCAACCAAGTCTCCTGAAGTGCAATCAAGTCTGCAGTTTTACTTATTGTTCGCACACATTCAACAGATCTTTTGAAGTTTTTACAGTTGACGCTTTTTATTCAAAGCATCAAAACTCATATTTTTAGTATTTTAATTGTTTTTTATTATATTGTTTGACGTTCATAAGTGCTTTTTGTAAGCCTAATTTGAAATAAAATGTTTTGACTTTGACTTTGATTTGAAGCTGAAGAGCGACATTGTATCATTGCTTAAATTCTTAATATTCATACTTGTTGTTCGCAATTATACTTGTCCTCCAGATTTTTCGTTTTGTCAAGTCGTCAGTACTAGGCTAGCGTTAACACGTTGTATCAATTCCAGAATCTATTTTTAAATACTATACTAACGTACATTAACAAAATGCCTTATAAGTTCTTAACTTGACTACTACTATGTGACCCCCCCCTGGCGCCTAACCTGGATCTGCCCTTGGTTGTGGACCGTCTTACAAATCATGAGCTTCTGAATCCACTTGCCAATCAAACGGGCTAAGTCTGACTATATATGAATACTAAAAATCTGGTGGAAGTGGGAGAATTCAGCAGTGGCCATAAATGTTATGATAACGAAGGGGTCAAAATTTTTTCATCCCGAAAGTACTTAATAAATCCTTTCCCCCTTTGTTAACAACAGTTACCTATCATTTTTTAAATATAAGTAAGTGGAGTATTGGACCACGTAAATAGGCTCAAGGGTGCTCAACGTGCCGTGGAAAGGGCATTGTTAGGTGTTTCCCTACGCGTTTAGATCCGGAACACGGATATCCGTAGGAGAACTAGAGTGACGACATAGCCCACAGGATAAGCAAGTTAAAGTGGCAGTGGGCAGGGCACATAGTGCGTAGAACCGATGGCCGATGGGGCGGAAAGGTTCTCGAGTGGCGTCCGCGTAACGGAAAGCAAAGCGTAGGCCAACCCCCCACCAGATGGACGGATGACCTGTTTAAGGTGGCGGGTAGCAGATGGATGTCAATGTCCGCGTGGAAATCATTAGAGGAGGCCTTCCTTCAGCAGTGGACTTTCTAGGTTGTATGTAATGATGATGATGGAGTATAGGAGGATTAAGGCCCGTATTCTAGAGCGAGACTCATCGTTGATCTTTACTTAAATAGTGTTAGAAAGGGATGCCGCTATCTATCAAATATAGCGCTAAAGATCAATGCGTGAGTTTCGTTCTACAATACGGGCAAAAGTATTGGAGTAATAAATCCATAAGCATCGGCAAAAATGACACAATGTATGCAGAAACACAAGAATGCAGTGCAAAGTACTGTGAATTATGCGAATTGAAACTGTCTACGAAAATGGTAACGCAACGCTTTCGTGACGCACACACGGACGCTGCGCACGCCATCTTATGTTATAAGCTAATTGGAATCAATTGAGAAAATAATTCATGGACGGTTTTTGCAGTTGCAAGAATATCTGAGAAAAGTAAGAAAAATCGCAAGTTACTCTACAATAATTCAAAACTGACATAGAGCTGGCATGCACTCCATGTGCGTCCAGACAACCCGGTAAATCGCCAACATATTAAATTATTCCCACTTATTCGCCCACTTTCCTCTACAGATTTGAAACCATAGGCGATCTGCTGTCATCAACAGCACGCAATTTGACAAAAATGTAAATTATTTTTTATTGTTTTTTGAGCGCCGGTGGCTCAATGGTGTGGACTGTTCCCCTCCTACCGGGCTGAGGTTCAAATCCCGCCACGAACCAATGTGTTTTCGAATTTTCGAAATTATATGTACGTTATCCAACGCTCTTACGGTGAAGGAAAACATCGCGAGGAAACCTTCATGCACGCCTGCTAAGAGATTCAAAGGTTGTGTGTGAAGTCGTCCAATCCGCACTGGGCCCGCGTGGACGACTAAGGCCTAATCACCCTATACAGGTAGGCTCATGCCCCTCGATGGGGACGTTTAATGAACTGATGATGTAAATTATTTATTCGTTTTGCGATAAGTGTGATTCACTATGCATCATACCCTGCTCATAATCTCTGCACTAAGCCGTCGGTCTCGGCTACCAACTAAGTTTTCCAATCCGCATTGGGCCCGGGTGGTAGGCTACGGTCTTATATCCTCTTAATAATACCAATGCAATACCATGTGACTAGCAGAAAATAAATAAATAAATAAGTACGTTGTGCAGGAAGGCCTGTACCCCGCTGTGGAACTATATAGTCTGATGATTCGAAATATAAACCGATTTTTAAATATTTATCTATATGGAGTTTGAAGGTTTCACACGAGCATATCAAATTTGCTATAGTAGTAAAAAATAAAGAATTAACTAAGTGCATTCACGTCAAGGTTTATTGACACCGAAGCTAAATGCATTACGTGACACTCGATAGTGTTGCAAACAGTGGCTTAGGTTATCGAGTCGGGAGATAAGTGATTATGGGTATCGATCAGAAACTCATTAAGTGAAAGTGTAGCTGTTATCTGTTAAATATGTATCATTTAAACTATTAGTCAGTAAAGCGTGGATATATGAAGTAAGCCACCACTTGCAACCTCGCATTCAAGGGGCCTCGCACCTGGAAAGCCCGAAATCATAAATAGAAATATAATCTATGATCTAGCCTAGCAATAAATAATTTAAAAAACTGACTAGCAAGAATATTGCAATACTTTTTAGTTTAAAAAAAAAATAACAATGAAAAGTTAGCATTTTTATAAAAAAAAAATTGATCATGAAAATTGGAAACGTAAACAATGATATCTGTATATATAAAGGTAGAAACGCCATCTGTGCCTCAAAAACGAAACGCTGAAGAGAGTACAGTTTGTACTCTTTTGTCTAGGTAAATGTGTTCGAAATTCGAAATATGTGTATGTGTGCTGTCACTGCATTTGGAACACTTTTTTCGATTGTTTTGTGAGCATATCACGAATCCATACTTTTTACATCATTGGTGAAAACTGATATGACGGAAGCGTTTATTATAAATTGGAACTTAGTCCACCAAAATTTTGTGTCCAACTGATTTGTGAGAACTGAAACATACCGAAACGCTAGTGGATAAATTCCCACGCTGCCCCTCCATTTCGATTTGGCATGGTTTTAGGTCGATCATTGAAAAAACCTTTACTTTCTTTTCCTTCTCACAGCGCTTCGAGTATAACCTCAGTGGGTAAGGCCTTCATGAATGTATCGAATCAGCTAAATGTTAACTATCAACTTATTTTAAAACCATACTTATTAAAATAAAAATTGGCCAAGCGAAAGTCCGACACGGCCGTGGAGGGTACTGCAGCAGCAAGTAACATAAAAAAAATGAGAACTTCCTTTTTTGAAGTCGGTTAATAAAATAATTGTTATATACTTAAGCACCTATACTACAGGTTAATTATGAAAAAATTAGTGGTTCACCGTTTATGACGCATAAAAAAAACTACACACCACAAATTGTTCAAACTCAATTTCGTTGTTTCATGGGCATGTACATCATATATTTTTTTATTTTATCAACCTCATAGTTTAGAGATTAGAGGGGAGGGGGAAACACTTTTTTCAGCTTTGGAGGTGTCTCTCGCGCAAACTATTGAATTTATAAAAAAAAATATTAGAAACCACGACACCATTTTTCAAGATCTACACATTAATACCCCTCACTTGGGGTGATAAGAGTCTCAGTTCAATTTATATAAGTTTCCTGTCAAATCCTTATAGCGGTTCACAGAATACATATACTTACAAAGTTTAAATAGTGTAGTGCTTATAGTTTCGAAGAAAAAAGGTGTGAAATACGGTCGGACAGACAGACAGACTTGACGAATCTATAAGGGTTCCGTTTTTTGCCATTTGGCTACGGACCCTACCAATTGGGATTTGTAGAAAAAAAACAGTTCGACTTCGGAATTCATTTATTCACACACGGTTTCGTATAGTTTGTACAAAAGTACAGTAAATTTAAAATAACAATAAATAATGAGGTGGTAACAGATCCGCCACAAAGTATTACAATTAACTATATACTAAAACATTAATCTAAAATGAAATTACACGGAGCATTGTATTGTATTTTAGAAAAATAAATACTTAAATTTTATTCAAGGTAAACATCTACAGAGAACAGTAATTCTTGACATTTTCTCTTAGAAGGAATCAAATTTTTTTAGTAAAACCATTAATGATTTAATCATTTTTACAACGTTTGCGCATCAATCGATCCATCCTTAGCAGATCTCTAATTGTCATAATCAATACAAACTCCGTGTTACATGTCGAAATAAATTAAAATAATATTGTACATGGTAACATCATGGTGCATTTAGAATACCCATTGTTTAAGCATTATAACATTATTCTAAAAACTAAACCTTGCAAAAAGAGTTATGTTTCTGGGTGTACATTAAAAAACTTATTTATGTGATAAAAGATTCATTATAAAAGAGTACAAGTACCTGGTATTTAAAACAAAGGAGTAAAATGCTTTTAAAGTTTTAAATGTCATTGTATATATACAGTAAAGTGATCAATGTGATCATACACAAAAATGTATATACGTATATATAAAGTGTAAAGAATCGGTATAAAATATACGATCAAAAGCTGAGATTTCGCGTTTCTTATCCGAGATTAATATTGTCATATTAGAGTAAATTATTACAAAATATACATATTATTTTAAACTGTTTCTACGTAGTAGTGTTAATATTAAAAACTAATGCCTAAGGCACCTTTAATTGTGACCTTACTAAAATACTAGTTAGTTCACATTAATTTTTTTATATACTTAACTTACAATAGTGGCGCCACCTCTTTTAATTCACATGCAAGTTCCAATCTAGATTCCTAGAAGCTCTATATATAAATATATATATATGACGCTTTACTTTTTTAACACCTGTAAACATTGTCTATGTAAATGGTAAACATTTATCATAAAATACATCAGATCAATGAATCACTGGCTATATTAAGTGTATTCATTCCTTATCATTATTTCATTATATAATAAAAAACATGTTACAATTTATAAAACATTAAAATTTAAGACAATTGGCATTTGTGTTGCGTAATTTTTGTATACAGTTTCAAATTGTAGTATTTATATAAGTCTTACAATGGGTTTAACCCATAGTAATAATTGTTTCAAACACAAAGCTACTACAACACATTTTAATATTTTTGACAAAACTTGCAACACAATACCATTTTTATTTTTGATAGCTTTATTCAGACTGGAAAGCCAAATACAAGTCATTTAGTCAATAAACCGTTGCACAAATAGTCCTATTCATAAGTGATAAAAATTTACTATTTTCCAAAGCAGCAAAATTAAACTTGCGGTGTTGAGATTAATTAGCGATGATACCGATTTTTATGTTCCTACTTTAAACAATATACATTTAGCAAGATAAATAAACATCGGTGGATTTATTTTATATTTGTACTGTCACGAAGAGTGAGGAATGTTAGTATCTATAAAAAAGTAAGGGCCCCGCACTACTTTTACAAGTTTATAAACTTATGTCATTTGACACTCACATTGTGCCCACTTATAAAGGCTCTAAAGGCACTTAAACAGCTGAACTTAACACGTATAAAACACATTTCAATGTATTTCACATGTGTTAGATAAAACAAGTATTTACTTTTATACTTGGCCTATATATTTTAACCCATTGCCCACGCCGGGAATCTATCGTGTCTGGCGCCTTGAGGCGTCATTGGCGGTCAAAGAGTTAAAGCGCCATGGTTTAACTCAAGATAGGATTAATACTCCTAGCAAGATTTGTTATGGAGAATATAATAAATATTTAAATAGGGAGCCGTGACTTAAGGAATGGATGCTTTTGTATTTTTTGAAGTCGTCTAAATATTACATAATAAATCAAAACCTCATATATTTTGTAAGCACCGAAACTGTTTTAGCTATGTTAGTACCCAGCAATGACCACGCTAAAATATAGTTATTTAGCGCTTATTTAAATTGGATAGTGCGCCAGAGACTATTAGACATCGTAGTAGGCAAGCACTACGATGTGTTCCACAGTAACCTGCTATACAAGTCGAGCACAACGAGCACTTAGAATAGCGCTCTCCACCCGTAGATTGTTATCGATGAGTCCATGTAACAGTGTCCCCCTAGTAGTTGGATGTAATATGGCGGAACCCCCTTCGTATAGAAGACAGTAGGTGGCGAGTGTATCAACGCCCTCTATTAGTAGAAGCATACGCCCCCTACGAGTAGAAAGTAAGCACAGCAGCATGGTTCCCCCTCACCAGCAAAATCTATCCGCTGCAGAGACGAGCGCCTGTAGCCAGGCGGCATACAATGCCGGTAACCACCGTCTCCGAGGCATCGGTAGTGTCACACATACAAGACGCGCTACTTAGGACCATGTCCGTAGTCTTTTGGTATACTTATGAGCAACTGTAGCATCTGGATATATGAGCAGCTGTAGTCTGTTGGAGTGTGGCAGCGTCCCCTTGTAGTTGGATGTGACGCCAAAAGTCAATCCAGTAGGTGGTGTATACAAATACGTATTTATATGTATTTTCATGACTCTACCAGCTAGTAGCAGCATTTTTGGTAATGCCTTTATAGCAGGCTGTAGTGTTGCAGCGCCCCTTATGTGTAGACGGCTGTAAGCGGCATAGAATAAGAGCGGCAGTAGTATATCAGCGCCCTCTATACGTAGAAGGTGGGTACGGCGTTTCCACTGACACTAGGCGACCAGCAGTAGTGTTAGTCCCCTTATAGTCATATGTAGTTAGGCAGAGGCCGTTTGGAGTGTGACCAGTGGGTTGCTCAGCGCAGTAATTGGATGTAGTGTGAGCGCGTTGAGTAAAAGCGTACGCCCCTTAACCCATTGAATACCGGAAATCTGGCGTCGTATGGCGTCATTGGCGGTGAAATGGTTAAGAGTAGAATGTAAGCACAGCAGCATGGTTCCCCCTCACCAGCAATAATCTATCCGCGGCAGACACGAGCGCCTGTGATCAGGCTGCGTTAAATAGCGGTATTATTGTCTTGCTATAAGAAGATGTTTCAGACTCCCCAGTATTGCCAGTTAGCTGTAGTGGCAGCGCCTCCTACTTTTTGAAGACGGTACATAGCGGGCAGAAGTAATATGACAACCTATACAATAGCGTACAGCGCTCTCTACAATTAGATGGTACACTGGTATTAGGCGGACAGCAGTAGTGTGAGTGCGCCTTCTGGGAGCAGTCTGTATCATGCTACAACTAGGAGCAGTTGTAGAAGCGCCATTAGTAATGCCCTAGTAGCGTCCCGTGGCGGTAAGGGCGTATGTTGTGTACGGCCTACGAGTAGAAGGTGAGCACAGCAGCGTGGTTCCCCCTGACCAGCAAGAGGCGGTCGGCGGCGGAGGCGAGCGCCTGCAGCCAGGCGGCGTAGAGCGCGGCCGGCAGCCCCCGCCGCCGCGGCATCGGCAGCGTCACACACACCAGGCGCGCGCCACTCGACTGGGCCGAGATTAGTTCGCGAAGACGCAACTGACGGTAGGTTCGCTCGCGGGCCGCCAACAGATCCGCTTCTGTTATGCAACCTGTACACAATATTATTAATATATTAATATTTGACCACCCATTTGGTGTTGCGGTCGAGAGGTCGACTGTAATACCAAGGGTTCCGGGTTCGATCCCCGGGCGGTACAAACATTTGTGTGCATGAACATGTCTGTTTGTAATGATCTGGGTGTTTTCTATGTATAATATGTATGTATTTTAAAAAAAAAAATTAAAGTATGTTTATCCGTTGTTTTGTACCCATAATACAGGCATCAAGCTTTAGTTGGGGGATAGATGGCGCTGTGTGAATGTCAGTGGATATTTATTTATTATTTAATATACCCAAGAATTTCCTTCACGGTGAAGGAAAACATCGTGAGGAAACCTTCATGCACGCCTGCGAAGAGATTCGAAGGTGGTGTGTGAAGTCGTCCAATCCGCACTGGGCCCGCGTGGACGACTAAGGCCTAATCACCCTATACGGGTAGGCTCGTGCCCCTCAGTGGGGACGTTTAATGAGCTGATGATGATGATGATACCCAAGAATTAGATAGATAATAATATACATTGACATTAACACAACTCCATATATCCAAATTGACGATAGGTACTCCTATTTCATTATCAAGTCCATTTAAAAGTAAAATCCAATAAAAGTGAAGTTAAATAAAATAAAAAGTGCTTTATGTATAATTTTACAAAAATATTGCGATGGAGTCTTCCCAGTAAGTAATGAAACACTTGTATTGGCAATGACTCGCTTCTTGTCTTGGTTTCTAAATATACATTTTTTTACACTAGTTACACAATTACAAACTTAGCATAAAATATGTGTGCGTGTGTGCGTCCGTGTATGTTTGTGTGTAAGCGTATGGTATTTGAAAATGTGTCACGGAAATGTGTTCTAGGGTACAAATTCAGAGCATGCTTAATCCTATTATAAATAAAAGAGGATTATATCACATATATTGTGTTTGTGAAAAACATTGCGTACTGGGTCACGGATCAAAAGTCACTTTTCTATGGAACGTCATAGTTATAGTAAGTAGGTAGCTTTACCTACTTAATATTACATTATACAGTAAAAGTCAGAAAGCTTTTTCTGACTGATAAGTTATCTAAATTAAACATACCGTTATCATTAGTATCTTCGGCGTTCCTAAAAGGCGCGATCAGTTTGTCGAAGTATGCGAGTGTCGATTCGCGCGGTTTCTTCGTTATGTCCGACACCATCTTCAAAGCCGAGTAGTCGATACGGAACTTCGACAGAAGGGATGCCATGCTGTAAACGTTATTATTTATCATCAGGCAATTTGATTCAAAAATAAAGGATATACCTTGGAAGTTATAAATATATCATATTTTTAATATTATTCTTTTTTTTTTTAGAGCGTCGGTGGCTCAGTGGTGTGAACTGTCGCCTTCCTACCGGGAGGGCTGAGGTTCAAATCCCGACACGTACCAATGTATTTTCGAATTTTCGAAAAATATATGTACGTTATCCGACGCTCTTACGGTGAAGGAAAACATCGTGAGGAAACCTTCATGCACGCCTGCGAATAGATTCGAAGGTTGTGTGTGAAGTCGTCCAATCCGCTCTGGGCCCGCGTGGACGACTAAGGCCTAATCACCCTATACAGGTAGGCTCGTGCCCTGCGGTGGGAACGTTTAATGAGCTGATGATGATGATGATGATTCTATTTTTCATTAAATAATCACTTATGACTTATATGAGCATCAAAAACATCATAAAACTACCAAAGATTACAGCAAATTTTATTTTGGTAAATGAAAAAATGTTCTTATGACAAAGAAGCTTCCAATATTAGAAGCGAATAACACTTCGTCAAATATAAATATTTCAAATTATTAATTATGCGCCAAAATTTCAAACACCAAAGTTTTTTTCATTCTATATAGAGTCTATATTACTCGTAATTGATTCAACACTCTAAGCGCCATAATATAAACAGTAGGCAACAAGCAATAGAATTGCTATTGCGTCTGGTTTCTTACTAGTCAAATTTTAAACGAATTATCAAAAACTTCATACAACTCACTTTCTCTCTTCTAGTTCCAATTCAGTGTTCTTATTGGCGAGTGTGAAGACACGCAGCGGACACGACGACCACGCACGCCGCGTCGATAGAATATACGGCAGCAGCAACGTTAGACCTGGCCGTTTTATAATAATTATTAATACAACAACATTTCAAATTATAAATACCAACAATTAAACAATAAATACAAAGACATTCTGCGTCTGTGGCTCAATGGTGTGGACTGTTGCCATCCTACCGGGAGGGCTGAGATTCAAATCCCGCCACGTACCAATGTGTTTTCGAAAAATATATATACGTTATCCGACGCTCTTACGGTGAAGGAAAACATCGTGAGGAAACCTTCATGCACGCCTGCGAAGAGATTCGAAGGTGGTGTGTGAAGTCGTCCAATCCGCACTGGGCCCGCGTGGACGACTAAGGCCTAATCACCCTATACGGGTAGGCTCGCGCCCCTCGGTGGGGACGTTTAATGAGCTGATGATGAACATTAATCAAAATTAACTAGTGGTAGACTTAATACTAAGTCGTCTAGGGAGGTTCGTACCTACCTAGACGACCCGTGAAATACGAATGTTATACACTTTTGTTCGGGATGAGGGCCCGTGGCTAGTGAAATTACCGGGTTTATGAGACCTCACATCTGTTGTCTCAGGTGATGGGCGCAGAGCATTATATACAGCAGGAAGTTTATTCCGCTCGTAGATCTAAAAAGTACTGGCGGGAAACGTTGGTTTAAGCAACGCTTCCAAACCAGAAAATAAGATTATATTAGGAGAACCTAACTCCTAGAAAGCCTAGAAGTCCTCGCCGGGACGCTAGGTCGCTAGGGCCTAGCCCAGCCTAACATATATACTATATAAATAATAGAGAGCTTGCTCCCGGAGGTCCGGATTGATGGAGAATAATAGCTATATAATTTCGAAAATTCGACAACACATTGATACGTGGGTGGGATTTGAACCAGCTCCCGATGGGAAGGCAACAGTATATACCATTGAACCACCGACACTCTTACTTTGTAACATAAAATAGCAAAATATAATGACTGACCTCCATCATCATAGAGCCACCATACATCGAGAGTGCCGGACTGCCGCCGCGTGAACTGTTCCACGGACGTGAAGGACGAGGTCCGCCGCGCCGCCCCACCCGCGCCTAACGCCCTACGTACCGCCTCGCCTAGCCCACGCCTGTGTACAATATATAATATCCACTTTATCTACTGACATTCACACAGCGCCATCTAGTCCCAAGTTAAGCGTAAAGCCTGTATTATGGGTACTAAACAACAGATAAACATACTTATATAATTGTAAATACATACATATTATACATAGAAAACATCCAGACTATTACAAACAGACATGTTCATGCACACAAATGTTTCTACTGCCTGGGGATCGAACCCGGAATCCTTGGTGACGCAGCCGACGTCTCAACCGCAACACCAAATGGGTCGTCAAAGAAAGAAAAACATATACAACCAGCGTAGCCAGGTCCCATTTGTTTTAAATAGTGACACGAGGCCAGAAAATCGAGATTTGAGGTTGCAGATCGAAACATGGGGGTTACCGCAATCTCTTAAAACAGTATGGTTATAATGATACGTCAGCATTTTAGTACCAGATACGACGAAGTAATATTATTGTAACACTGTTTTAAGAGATGGCGGAAACCCCCCAGGTAACAATAAAAAATGCGATGTGACGATGTGGACGTGCCATTTTGAATTTGTGATGTAATTAGTAGAAGTTATGTAGCGTAAATATATATTTTTACATACAAAATATTTGTAAAACCTAACAAATTACCACGACCATGTGGTCGTGGTAACTTTTCGTGGTCGTTTTTTGTTGTAAAGTATGTACTTTACAACAAAAAAATCAAAAGCTTTAAAAACACATACAAAGAAAACAACAAGTGACTAACAATTATGATACAGATCTCTCCAAACTTTATGGCCGCTCTGAACATAGACAAAGTGCTTACTGCGCAGGTATAGTTAAGTACAAATGTATGAATGAGCGGTCAAAAAGTTTGGCGAGACGTATACTTTAGCTAAACGTTACGTACTTTTCCTTCCCAATCGGTTTCTCTGGCTGGTCCTTGTTATTGGCGGCGGCGGGGTCGGGCGACACGTCTCGCCTCAGCTGCGGCGATCCTACCGACACGTCTGATAAACTGCTGCCTGGAAATCGATTAAAGCATCATTTTAGCTGATGAGTTTGCAAGAAAACTTTACGAGGAAGATTGTTATATACCTTATTCAATTTAAAAGAGTATAAAAATCTTGTTAATTCAGAAGTGTCATTTTAGAACCTATTCTTTGTAACAAATGAATTATAATGTATGAGTATGACTGTTGTTGTATAGTATGTATTTTAGTTTATGAAGTTTGGATTTCGGTTAAGGTTAAAGAGTTTGGATTGAAGTGTACAGAGTTTGGAATTGAGTGAATAGAGTTTGGAATTCAATTTAAGTTTGGTCTTAGGTTTCATCAAATTATTGATTGTGGAACTATTATTTTGGTATAACTTTATAACATGTATACGAGTACAACAGTAGTTACATGTAATATAAATATTTATAATCACGCTCCAGCAACTTTTTCTTTTTCTAATTCATATTCGAGTCAGAATAGCGTCTTCAAGAAATACGAAAATATGAAGAAAGTTAAGATTGTATTTATATAAATAACTTCTGAAATACAATTATACATCAGCAGTTTATGAGTTTTAAGAAGGCACCAAGCATAATACCGCCGATTTTATTTCAAACAGTAGTGTTAAATTTGCAACCTCTTTTTAGAAAAAGAATGTGAAAAAAAAAGTATTGATTATCTTTTGTTTTTTCTCTTCACGTTTGCACATTTGTTAACGGCGTATGTAAGTGTCCCAATGTTTGCCACCAATATTATCCAAATATGAAAGATTAGTTCATTAAAGCTTGCTAGATGTAAAATTAACATATCTACAAATGAAACGCAAAGCCACCACTTACCGGTCGAGTGTGCGGTCAAGCTCTCTGTTGACTTTGACTCCTTGAAGTTATCCCCCATTGACCCTGGGAAAATTCTCCGTGTTACCACTTAGCATGATGTGCATTAGTTAAGAAGCATACAAATAATATTAGTTTTGGTACTGTGATAATTTAGTTCATACATACACTACACAAATAAACTTCTTACCGAATAATACTTTGAATTCTAATAATCATCATCATCAGCTCATTAACGTCCCTACCGAGGGGCACGAGCCTACCCGTATACGGTGATTAGGCCTTAGTCGTCCACGCGGGCCCAGAGCGGATTGGACGACTTCACACACAACCTTCGAATCTCTTCGTAGGCGTGCATGAAGGTTCCTCACGATGTTTCCTTCACCGTAAGAGCGTCGGATAACGTACTATATTTTCGAAAATTCGAAAACACATCGGTACGTGTTGGGATTTGAACCTCAGCAATAACGAGTAATACTATGAAAACTAACAATACTATTAATAAAAAACTATATATAATAATTGACATTGTTTCATATCAATATTATATATTGTTGGTACTCTCAATTATATAAGACACTCATTCGTATGAATTAATATAATATGTTAAGATGCCACATGATTTGTGGAAATAAAATACCTTTAACTTATTTTTTATGTTATAAGTGTACAGGACGGTCTGGACGCTCACCTGATGGTAAGTGATACGCCAGACCATGACAGAGCGGCATTAAAGGAGACCAACAACTGACAGACAGTTATTATCCTCCATCAATGCCGCACTGCGCCCGTCATCCGAGACAACAGATGTTAGTCTCTCACACCCGGTAATTACATTAGCTACAGTGCCCTCATCCCGAAACACAAAAGTGCATAACACTCCTGTTTCACGGGATGATATCTGGCACTGCGGTGGTACCTACCTAGACGACTCAGTACCGAGTCTACCACCTAGTAACATATAATAATTATCTTTTATGAATATTGAATAACTATCTTGAATGTCTTGGTTGTAATCTGCTAACATTAAATGAATAGAATCATAACATACGTCATACTTACCCTGAATAGCTAAAATTGCAACGATGTAACATTTAAAAATAACATACAACACTTTTTAGTTTTTGTTAATTGCTTTTCAACAATTTTCTATAGGTACCGTTAGAAACAAGAATAATAAAAATCATACCTGTCAAAATAACTATCATACCTGTGATGTTCACTTATAAATGTGAATTTATCGAATCCTTAATTATTTTTCTCAACAGGCCAATCCACTGAAGCGCTTTTTTTTCAAAGCATCAAAATTCATATATTTTTAGTTTAGTATTTTTAATTGTTTTTTATTATATTTTTTGTATATTTTTTTGACGTTCATAAGTGTTTTTGTAAGCCTAATTTGAATAAAGAATTTGAATTTGAATTGAATTTTAATACCTAATTTACGATCAAACAGCTGTAAAGTTATCAAAAACAGTATTATTTATATATTTTTTTAATAAATGAATAATACTGTTTTTGACAACTTCTCAAAAAACCCGTCAAAACTTCCATATGTTGGTATTAGCATATGTATTACATAAATAAGTAACTAAGTATATATGGCTACGCTGTGCTGGTAGGCCTATGAAGGGAAGGCCGTTATAGGCTGTTGATAATGAAGTATTTTTAACCGACTTCAAAAAAGGGAGTTCTCAGTTTGACCTGTTAGTATGTATGTATGTATGTTTGTCCGGGATTATCTCACGTTTGGCTAAAGCAATTTCGATGCGGTGATTTATATAAATGAAAGACTTACGTGGCGCATTAGAGTGTTGAGCTTGGTCGCGCAGAAAGTCTCTCAAGTCGTCGTCCAGAGCGTCGGGAGTGTGGAGTCCGCCTTCCACGTGGAGTACAGCGATGGCCATGTGCAGGTCTAACGCTTTGCTAGTTAACAATACAATTTATGGTCTCAGCTTTTAAGTTCATTTCACAATAATTGTGTTACATTTAGTATTCTTGGTTTACGTTCATTAAGTAGATGCACATTGCTCGTATTTTCTATAAAAATATAGACGAGGCCTATTTTTGACAGCGGATTATTTGTATGATATTTCACGTAAGGTTCTTTTTATAAAAATCTTTGAATACAATTTCTTACCCTTTTATAAAACCATGCCAAAATAATATTTACTTAAAGGCACTGCTTTAATGCCATTTTTAAAAACTCGCCATTTGATAATGCTAGATCATCATATTGATTTGCAAAAAAAATTACTTCAATCATTCCCAAATACTGACTTTTTAACTTTTAGACGTTATAAATGGTGCTGCTGAAACGCATTATATGAGCAAACTTTAAATTATTAAGGATAAATAAAGTTGTTTCATTTATATAGGTATATAACTTACTGCATAACTTCAACGTAATCGTTGAGCTCGGATCGGTCGCAGGTCTGCCAGTCCTCTTTGAAACCCATCATCAGGATGTTGGGACGTAGTTTACCAAGACCGCTCGTCTGTACCATGAAAAAAATATCATCACGCTATTTTAGTTCAGGTTCAGCACAAACAATAGCCTATCTGGCACAGCAACATAAAAGTGTGGAGGCAGACATTTAGTCATTCATAATTAAATTTTACTCAAACTAAATTACGTAACATGTTTTAGTTTGAGGCAATTGCTTCAGTCATTAAGCTCTTATAATCCAATCTTTGATCCATATCAATGAGCCACCGATTTTTTTTCTTAATCACTTAAATATTCATTTGTGTCATAATAGCGCTTTTTGATAAGTGTTAAAAATAGTATACTATTTTTAGAAGTAATCCTAAGTACGTTGTCGAGATGATCTCGTACAATTAAAAAAAATGATTTATTTATTTCTTAACATACAAAACAAGAATATAATTGAATCATGCGAAGTACATAACGGGATTGCAATCCAAAATTATGTATGCCTAAGAGCTTTTAAGGTAATTTTATACACGCTAAAGAGCGCTACATTTAATAAATTGGATTAAATTAAATAATAACTAGAATATAAATTTAGTTATACATATAGCATATAACAGGTTTCATGACTAAAGCACCTAAAAAATAAAGATAAAAAAAGTAATCCCAAATAATACCTGCATAAGTGCAGCGGCGGCATCCTTGAAGCTGTGATCATCCACGAGGCTGTAGAAGGCCTTGATCTTGCGACGCGCGAACCACGCGTACGCGCGAGCCGCCAACGCTTCTCTCGCACGGTGGGCCACCTGACCCTAACGACGTACCATAAATAAATATCCACTGACATTCACACAGCGCCATCTAGCCCCAAGTTAAGCGTGTAGCCTGTATTATGGGTACTAAACAACGGATAAACATACTTATATACATATTTTTTTTGTAAATACATACATATTTTACATAGAAATCACCCAGGCCATTACAAACAGACATGTTCATGCACACAAATGTTTGTACTGCCCGGGGATCGAACCCGGAACCCTTGGTGTTGCAGTCGACCTCTCAACCGCAACACCAAATGTGTCGACAGACGATTATACATTACTTTTTAGAAATACGATTAAAAATAGTTTCTTTTATATCAGTTTAAATCCATTAACCGCAACGAATTCAAACATAATTAAATATCGATTGATCGATACGCTGACGGTGCAATTGTATGTTGTTATATCTAAATAAATACTTTATGTATCGGACATTGAACTCGTCAATTATTATTTATTATGAATGTACCACCTTAAAACTAGTCATATCTTTAACACGAAATACAACTACTTAGTGGAACTGAAAATGCCCACACCAACAAACTGATACAAGGTATCCTATTCAACCTATCGCAGTCCACTGCTGGACATAGGTCTCCCCCATTTCGCGCCAGATATCCCGGTCCTCCGCTTTCCTCATCCAGCCTCCACCAGCGACCTTTCGCAAGTCGTCGGTCCATCGGGCCGGAGGGCGTCCTACGCTACGCTTGCCGAGACGCGGTCTCCACTCCAGAACTCGTCTGCTCCAACGGCCATCGGTTCTGCGACATACGTGACCAGCCCACTGCCACTTCAACTTGCTGATCCGGCGGGCTATGTCGGTAACTTTAGTTCTCTTACGGATTAAATCATTTCTGATCTTATCCCTAAGAAGGTACAAGGTATACCATAGATAAATATAACCAACCAAAAAATAAGTTTGACTTATATAGAGAATAACAAAACGTTGAAAACTCCTTTATAATGAGAAATAAGTACAATCAGAGAAAATATATATTAAACAGTATTGTTTATGTAACTATTAGTTTAATAACATGTATGTATCCTTACCTGAACAATATGTCCGCAGACCATAAGCGAGAGGCCTTTCGTGAGTAGATACGAGAAGTCCGTGAGCAAAGGCCTTTCGGCGGGATACCCAGTGAGCACTAGTATTTGAGGTCTGGAACCAAACATGGTGTAATGATTTTTCAATTTGAAGCAGTTTTTAATGGCAGCTGTACATGAGCGTATCCAGTCTTGGGCTCAGAGTGGGGCAACAGTGAACCTATAACCCGGAACGAACACGGATTTTTATCACATTTATGTGATACAAATCCGTGTTCTTAAACTGCTCAGCTAGTGTTTATAATATATTTTTACCTACATTAAGTAATTGTTTAAAAAAGGCTGCAGTTTTTTTGGGTGCTTTTTTCTCAACAGGCCAAACCACTGAAGCGCTTTTTTTCAAAGCATCAAAATTCATATTTTTAGTTTATATTTAGTATTTTAATCGTGTTTTATTGTATTTTTGTATATTTTTGACGTTCATAAGTGCTTTTTGTAAGCCTATTTGAAATAAATGGATTTTGACTTTGACTTTGAGCTACAATAAAATGCATAAAATATAACTGGAGCTTTTTTGTCGATGTTTAGTCTTTTTGATTCGAGCAGGGTAAAGTGTAATAAGTGCTTTATCATAATCTTATTGTGCATGCCATGGCAGCCTTTAACTAAGGCAACAACACTACAATCATGTATTTATAGATTTAAGTTTATAATTGTATGGTGTTTGTTTTGTTGGCTGTCCTAAATAAATAAATACATCTCACCTATAGTTCTTCACGTGGTCAGTGATTCTATTTAGCTGGTGAACACCGGACAGCGCGGTCTTGTATGTTTGCGCTTGCGTCGTAGAACCCCAGTTTACGTCTGTGTACAAAGGCAACAGTTAGATCCTATAAGTCTTAGCAATTATTATAGCGCACGAATATGGCATATGTCAACCTTCGATTCTCAAAGCTTGTTTATAATGTAGCTAACTAATTTATTTAGCAGTGGCGTGCACTCCGTATATTCGAATAAGCAGTGCATACCCTGTGCGTCCAGACAACCCGAAAAGTCGCCTACATATTAAAAGATTCCCACGTATTCGTTCATTCCTCTTCAAATGTGAAACCACAGGCGACCTGCTGTTATCAAGGGCACAATCATCAATTTGACAAAACTGTAAATTATTTTTTGTAGTTTCGATTAGTGTCACTCACTTTACATACTCTTCTCATAATCTCTATGCACGCCACTGTAAGACAGTAATTTGGAAGGCAACAGAAACAATTCATTAAAACGTCGGAAATAAATAAGATGTAATAAATATGCATGCAGTACTGACCCGGTTTCCTGTAAGACACCAGCAGGTACAGCGCCAATAGAAACCCGAAGGTGATGAGCGCCGTGATCCAAGAGATCACGAACATGATCGCCACGCACACTATGGACCCCACCAGCGACAGCCACATGTTGTACAGCTGTCGAGTTAACGGACAATTATTCATCATCATCATCAGCTCATTAAACGTCCCCACCGAGGGGCACGAGCCTACCCGTATAGGGTGTATAGGCCTTAGTCGTCCACGCGGGCCCAGTGCAGGTTGGACGACTTCACGCAAAAACTTTGAATCTCTTCGCAGGCATGCGCAGGTTTCCTCCCGAGCGTCGGATGACGTACATATATTTTTCGAAAATTCGAAAACTCATTGGTACGTGGCGGTTTTGAACCTCAGCCCTCCTGGTAGGAAGGCGACAGTCCACTCCATTGAGCCATCAACGACCCACAGCATATGATTTGAATGAATATTTTCGAAGATATTACATGTTTAAAAATTGCGGTACTAAGCGTTTGCGGCGGTACCGGCCGACCGGGCAGGCGGGAGCGTGCCTATTACGAATATCACCATTGCACCCGTGCCAAGCAGGGGCGGGTCGCTAGTTAGGTATAATTTGTATATAAGCAAATCCCCTTACCCTGAACGTGGGCCTCCAACCAACCGGCTTAGCCAAGCTCGCGTGGAACGTTGAAAAGTTTATAAGAGCGTACGCGGCGAGGAAGAAATTCGATATCAGCGGCGCTATTTGATTCAGTCCACCTGCAAACAGAAAATATTACAGTTAGTTCAGCCTCTTATGAGGCGGAGCATAATTGGTAATTTAATTGGATTTCAACCTTAACATCATGGCATATGGTTCAAAAGTTCAAGGTTGTGCCTGTAATACCATAAAAGTATATTGTTTGCACTATATGGTAGAGCTTTTTTGCATATTTCAGTTGGTGTTTTTAGCAGTCCGGTTTTTTGATAATTTTTGCGTCTTTTTATTTGAGACGTTTTAGTTAACTAATTAAAAAAGCTCAGATCAGTGTTTTCTGTTTTAAAAAAAACTTAAGCTCAATATTTCGGGCGCAGGACACTGTGTTACTTAATAATTATATTATTATTAATTACTACCTACAACTACATGGCCGTTGGAGCAGACGAGTTTTGGAGTAGAGACCGAGTCTTGGCAAGTGTAGCGTAGGACGCCCTCCGGTCCGATGGACCGACGACTTGCGAAAGGTCGCTGATGGAGGCTGGATGAGGAAAGCGGAGGACCGGGATATCTGGCACAAAATGGAGGAGACCTATGTCCAGCAGTGGACTGAAGAGAGAATACAAAATTGCATAACATTATTCACCGTCAACAGTGTCCTGCGCCCGTCACCCGACGACAGTCTCTTACCGGTGAGGTTTTTGTGTATAGGTTTTTGTGTGTATGTATATGTATATATGTATTTGTGTGTATATATGTACATGTATATATTGAACATATATGTTTATTTGTTTTGTTATTTTGTGATTTGTTGTTATCGTAGTTAAGTTTTTTTTTTATTTATTTTATACGTGTACAGGACGGTCAGGACTCTCACCTGATGGTAAGTGATACGCCAGACCATGACAGAGCGGCATTAAAGGAGACCAACAACTGATAGACAGTTATTATCCTCCATCAATGCCGTACTGCGCCCGACACCCGAGACAACAGATGTTAGGTCTCTTATACCCGGTAATTTCACTAGCTACAGTGCCCTCATCCCGAAACACAAAAGTGTATAACACTCCTGTTTCACGGAATGATATCTGGCACTGCGGTGGTACCTACCTAGACGACTCAGTAAGTTGATTACATTATATTACTATAAGTGAAGACCTGTAATTGGCTTACTGTTATTATTGTGATTTTTTTTTATACTGTTTTAAAGCTGTTGGTCTTCCAAATAAATAAATACAAGCGAATAAATGCACTTTACCCATGAGTATGAAGGCAGTTGCTATAAGGAAGGTGAGGGCGTATCCCCGCACCGGTTCGTTGTTAGCGCCGTAGCCCTTCGCGAAGAACTCCAAATAGGGATACAATTTGTCCTGGCATAGAGCCTGCGAACACAAAGAAAAATATTTTATTATTACTTTTCGAATTCTAGTGTAATGAGAATTCAGCTGCTACACCAAACGTTCCGTGTTCAATACTCGTGCATTCCAAACACTTGTGTTTGCACTGTTTCTTTCAAATGTGTATGTAAGAGGACAATAAAGAGATAATTATTATTTACAACCGATTAAGATTAAGAGCTGTCACCACCACAATCTTTTATTAATATATTTTTTTTATTTATATTATTAGAGATTAGAGCGTCGGTGGCTCAGTGGTGTGGACTGTCGCCTTCCTACCGGGAGGGCTGAGGTTCAAATCCCGACACGTACCAATGTATTTTCGAATTTTCGAAAAATATATGTACGTTATCCGACGCTCTTACGGTGAATGAAAACATCATGAGGAAACCTTCATGCACGCCTGCGAAGAGATGCGAAGGTTGTGTGTAAAGTCGTCCAACCCGCACTGGGCCCGCGTGGACGACTAAGGCCTAATCACCCTATACGGGTAGGCTCGTGCCCCTCGGTAGGGACGTTTAATGAGCTGAGGATGATGATTTATATTATTTGTGAACTCTGCGATATAACGCCTCAAGGCGCCAATCACAATAGATTTCCCTATTGTGTTTGGATTCCCGGCGTTCAATGGGTTAAAATAGCAAATCTATTTGGAGGTAGCTCTTCGACTGATAACCTTAACCCTAAAAGTTTCAATTCAACTCTGATAACATAATTTCGTATCGCACCAATTAATTACTTAGGGACTTATATTTGTTTGCACTTATGCATCATACCTGAAACACTTTAGGCGCAGACACGAGCGACGCCAGCGCCGAAGACAAAGTCGCAGCGAAGCAGCCTCCGTATATTAAAGGGCCGAATCCTGACACTAAACGTATCACCTGAGAAATAATAAATATTCACACACAACTAAGCATTTAGCCTGTAATCCGTACTGGCAAGTACGGATCACTAGTGTTAGTGTGCATAAAAACAGTCAAACAGTTTCCACAAGAGATGTTTATTCTTTCACACTTCACAAGAGAATCCATCAACTGCATGCTTACAATCAGTATTTATACCCTTCAATCGGAAGTCAACATTATAACTGTACTAAATAATCAACAAAATTGACAACTTAATAAATTCAGTAATTCCATAAAAATATACGAGAAGTTGATACTAACCGGAAGCTTAAAGACCAACTATTAACTTTGTCTACAAAAAGAAGATGGCGAATTGTCATTATTAAAAACATTGGTTAAGTGTCATTATTAGAACAAATAAATACATTAGACAATTTATACGTACAAATATTTATGACTAACACTAGGTACGACCTCGGTCGTCACCACTATGGCTAGGTGCCTTTTGGAATTGACTTAACGTGCCCACCGAGCATATAATCATCATCTGTCCTGTCAAGGTCAGGAGTATCACTTACCATTATGTGAGCATTCTGACCGTACTGGTCACTTTGTCACATAACACTTACCAAACTGGGAAACACCGTACAAAGTGACTTCCACTATGTGGTCTACTCGCGGTATTCAAACCCTTCCCCCCCGGATCACTCAACACTCAAACCACAAGTCCATAGACGCAGATACTCAGTTTACAACATTACTGTTTTGATATACCGGTACAACTTTAATGTTAATGGTTTAAAATGGTAATTTTATAGTATCATGAACTATTCAAATAAAATATACCATAAAACCGAACGAATGAGTGCAAAATGTTACTATTGATAGATAATAACGATTCTAATGACCCATTTTAAATTTAGGAGAATCGGAGCCCTATAGCTTGACCTTGGCTGATGAAGATAACTGTTCTGCAAGCAGTACTGGCAATTACATGATACACTTTTATTACAAACAACCACACGTCTCTCCCACTTTGATAGTGTCCCCAAAATAAAGCCTACCATGGATTAAAAAAAAACTCACATCGTTACTATTCTGCAATCCGTAGTGGCATGTGCGGTTGGCAGCGCAGTCCGCCATGGTCCAGGTGGCCACGTCCGCCACGTCGCCCGACGCGTCCCTCAGCACCGTCCACCCCGCGATCACCGCGATCACCAGGTACGACACCGTCGTCAGCAGTATGGCCAGGAGGGTGCCTTTCGGGATTGACTTTTGGGGGTCCTGATGATGAAAAAATAAATCTATATTGACAATACAGCGCCATTTAGTCCCAAGTTAAGCGTGAAGCCTGTAGTAACCTAACAACTGATAAACATATATATATTTTGTTAATGACGATGATGATGAAATCTCGACCGATATCGGCCACGGCGACTGTATTTAACTCCTGTTTTTCCGTTGATGTGCTCGCATGTGACTTATGTATCCAATTTTGTTTGTGAAAATCCTCGCACATTGCGGGCATAAGAGCACACCATTAACATAATTATAGCTGATGGCCGCAGGTGGTCAGGCTTTCAGCTCGCCGCGCCTGGCATCCAGCTCAAGGAGCCGCCGGTTTTCAAAGGTTCCAACGCTAGATTTCACAAGCGATCTCCACTCGGGCCGTCTGGCCGCCAGATTTTAGTATATACATACATATTATACATAGAAAACACCCAGACCAATACAAACAGACATGTTCATGCACACAAATGTTTGTACCGCCCAAGGATCGAACCCGGAACCCTTGGTGTAAGAGGCGACGTCTCAACCATTACACCAAATGAATCGTCAGACGATGTTAACCCTTTAGACGCGATTGACATCCAAAGGTGGCGGAAACAATTAATTATCTATTGTGTCGGGATACCTAGCGTACAAAGGGTTCAAAAATGCTTCATACCTACACATTATAATATTACCTTTAAGTCACCAGATATATTAGCACCAGCCAGGATGCCGGTGGCCGCGGGGAAGAAAATGGAGAACACCGAGAAGAAGTTGTGCTCGACGCCTTCGAAGTAGCGGTAATCCGAGCCCATGTTGCTTTTGAGTACTGACACTGAAATACAAAGTTTTCACATATATTTATTGTCAAACATAATATTTAAACAGACATCATAGAGCGTCGGTGCTCAATGGTGTCGACTGTTGCCTTTCGATCGGGAAGGCTCTAATTCAAATCCCGCCATGTACCAATGTGTTTTCGAACATTCGAAATTATATTTACTTACATTTATCCGATGCTCTAATCACCTATACGGGTAGGCTCGTGCCCTCAGTGGGGACGTTAATGAGCTGATGATGATCCGATGCTCTTACAGTGAAAGAAAACATCGTGAGGAAACCTGCGCACGCCTGCGAAGAGATTCAAAGGTTGAGCGATCGAAGTCGAACAATCCGCAGTGGGCCCATTTGAACGACTTAGACCTATACACCCTATACGGCCTACCCGGCGTAAGGCTCATGCCCCTAGGTGCCCCTAGATGGGGACTTATAATGAGCTGATGATGATAATGTCATCATCGATGGCTAAGTGAAGGAGAACCATGCTTCGATACGGACACAATTCAAAATATATTTAAGTCTATAAAGAACACACTGAATTATATTTACATAAACAGAAAGAAACAATTACATAACAAAGAAAGAAACAGATATAATAAAGGCAGTAAACATAAAAATCATGAATAGTAAGAGAACAAAGAAACAAAGCTATACTAACTATTATATCCAACGAAGCCCTGCGCCATCTCAACATCGCTCTTCGGGCCAATGATGGAGCCGATACAGAAGTCCGCTATAGCAGCCAGCAGCACCACCAGCAGAACTATCTGCGCCTTCGCCTCCCACTCCATGCCCACTATCACGATGCCCGTGAGGAGCACTATCGTGATGCAACCGTATATGGCTTGGTCCTGTACCAATGATATTCTGTATATGTAAAGGTAGATACGCCATCCATGCCTCAAAAACGAACTGCCGAAGAGAATACAGTTCTAGGCTATTTGTTAAGGTAAATGTACGCTCATTCGAAATATGTGTATGTGCGCTGTCGCTGCATTCGGAACACTTTTTTCAGTTGTTTTGTGAACATATCACGAATCTATACTTTATAAATCACTGTCCTGTACAGAGAAAATCATCAACAATCACTAGGTACTACAAGCTTTAATAAATTATCGTATTGCTCAATGCAATGCTATATTCATTAATGTATCATTTATTTTAAACCTTTTGATAACTGTATATGGTATAATTACCAAAAATATGAGCTATTATATGAGCGATATTCTATAATATGAGCACAATAATAGGTCGAAAGGATGATCATTCCACCAATCATTCCAAATTCACCCTGAAAAGCGGCAATAAACAGTACTCACCCAGCTCTTGCTGACCATATACGCTGACTCCGGTATGAGCGTGATGAGCGATTCGCCAAAACCAACCACGTACATGGCGCACGCCACCGCGTTCGCCATAGAGAAGATCAGCCCTATGGACCCACCGAACTCGGGGCCCAGCGACCTCGATATCATGTAGTATGTGCCTCCTACAACATAATAACTTATGAACTTAAAAAATAAATTATAAATACTCTTCAGCCCCGGTATCTCTGGCGTAAAAATAAAAATATAATAAAAAGTGCTTTATTTCTAGGTATATTTTTACAAAAATAATATGATGGAGACTTCCCAGTAAGTAATGAAATACTTGTATTGTGAATGACTCGCTTCTTGCGTTGGTTTCTAAGTATACATTTTTTTACACAATTTTACAAAACTACAAACTTAGCTTAAAATGTGTTCGTGCGCGTCCGTGTATGTGTGAAATCGTGAGCGTGTGTGTGTACGTATATGTAGGTGATTGGGTGTGTGTGTCGCTTAAGTTACTCTTTTGAGAGTAATTTAGACGTCGGTCGTTAGAATGGGGGAGACCTATGACTAATAGAGCGATAAGTTGAAGAGAGAAAAATTGAGACTGTATAACAGGATTGGGAATGCTGTTATTAGAGAAAAATGCTGTCTGAAAGTAGATGTAGTGTTAAAATTAGAACGAGATATGATATGAGCCCATGAGTGAAAGAAAAATAGCAAAGCAGGTTCATTGTCCGGATGTGGAAGGATACGCGAGACGAGGACGACCCAGAAGGACTTACCTTGACCAAATTGGTCAAGTCCTCAAGAAGGCTGGGGTCCCAAGTAATACGAATAAAAGAGATAGTATGAAAATATTGATGGATGTGAATGAAGCTGGGGAAGTATGACAGGACCGCGCAATTTGACTCTTCATCATCTCTGCCTACCCCTTTGAGACCGAGGGGTAATAAAATAAGTAACTTTGTTTATTTTATTTAAGAAGAAGATAAGAAGAATATGTGGTTGCAAGTTCTAGTACTACTTCCTACTTATAATATTTTTTTATTGTTATTCCGCGATAGCCTCCGAGCAGATAAGTATATTCGGTCGATTTGATTGATGAACTGAAATGACCGATATTTAATATTATTGATATGAGATAAGATAGACCGACCCTAATGTGAAAGTTTCTACCGCCTTACTGGCTCTAACGGGGTTTCATGTAACGATCAATCAACAGTGGCAGTCGAGACCAGACTTGACGTGCCTTCCGAGGTTGTTTTTGGTCAATTAGGTGATTCAGCCTGCAATGTCCAGAGCAAACTGCGAAAATCCGTACGTACCTCACTTATAGAAAAACGCACACATTTCTCACAATTGTATTTACTGTTTTTTTATTATTTTAAAAATACAAAATGGACCTAGTTTTTAAGTTAAGTTAGTTTAAGTTTAACACCCAATGTGTTAATGCTTAAAAACCCCTACTTCCTGTTATGTTGATATACGATTGGAATAAGTAAATAAATTTATTTATTTCGCTGATTGAACCAGTATCACCGACGACCTATTTGGTGTAATGGTTGAGACGTCGGCTACACCAAGGGTTCCGGGTTCGATCCCCGTGCAGTACAACATTTGTGTGCATGCACATGTCAGTTTGTATTGGTCTGGGTGCTTTCTATGTATAATTTGAACGTATTTACAAACCAAAAGTATTTAAGTATGTTTATCCGTTGTTTAGTACCCATACTACAGGCTTCACGCTTAAGTTGGGGCTAGATAGCGCAGTGTGAATGTCAGCGTATATTTATTTATCACTAAAACTTAATACACTGCAAACGTTGAAGAGTCACTAACCTCCTTTTATAACTCCGTTCTGCTGATTGCCGACATGGAGAGCGCCGTTATGGTGGTCACCACCGACGTGGTTAGTATCAACAGCATAGACTGTGCTGAAAACATACAAAATAATAAGTATCATCATCATCATCAGCTCATTAAACATCCCCACCGAGGGGCACGAGCCTACCCATATATGGTGTAGCCTACCCGTATATGGTGTAGCCTAACCGTATATGGTGTAGCCTACCGTATATGGTGTAGCCTACCCGTATATGGTGTAGCCTACCGTATATGGTGTAGCCTACCCGTATATGGTGTAGCCTACCCGTATATGGTGTAGTCTACCCGTATATGGTGTAGCCTACCGGATATGGTGTAGCCTAACCGTATATGGTGTAGCCTACCCGGATATGGTGTATAGGCATTAGTCGTCCACGCAGGCCCAGTGCGGATTGGCGATATCCCGCACAACCTTTGAATCTCTTCGCAGGCGTGCAGAAGTTTCCTCATGATATTTTCCTTCTCCGTAAGAGCGTCGGAGAAACGTACATATAATTTCAAGTTTTTTTTTTTCACCTTTTCTGGTACAATTATGCTGACGTCATTATAGTTACACAGTTTAAAAAGATGGCAGTTACTCATCAGGTGTGTTTGCCCCTTCCTAAGCATAAAAAAGAGGCTCGTTCGAAGATATACCACAAACACAGCAGACCTTAGGTCCGAAAGATATTGACTACTAATCATATATTTTGCATATAATTATCCTTGACACAAGCCGATGTCACAACAATTATACTACTTATCGCAAATTACTCGATGCGGGCTGGTTTTACGAAACTATACTTTACATACATTCTATCGATACTTGATATGTGTGCCTGTCATACATTGATTGTATGTAACAATGAAGCGATACGAAATATCTACTGTGACTATTTCGTTGTCTCTACTGTTTTAATAATTAATATTCTTTTTTTAAGAGAATAGTAATAAATGAAACAAAATAAAGTGTCGTCCGCCATTGAAGATATTTACGAAAGTAGGATACTTTCATCTTCAATTAAATTTGTATTTCTCAAGTCCCTTGTAGATATTTAGAAAGAGAGAATTACTTTTTTAAGATAGAGATATATTTAGATATATATTACTTTCAACAAAATTCAGACTTGTGAGTTTCAAGAGAAACTCACGGATGCATAATATCGAATAAGATTAAGAAGTTTCTAGAATCATCACAAAATACTAACCAACACCAGCTTGGCCGACGACCCATGACAACCTGAGAAACAGCATCACACCCCATATGTTCAGGAGGCATCGCATCAGCACCCCCTTGATCCAGCCGAACTTGATGTTGGGCGACGGCATCTCCGGGATCCCCATATCCTTCTCCAGGGTCTGGCCTGGCTGGAAGACAATACATGATGATCTTTGGTGATACACAATAAGACAATAACACACGTCTGATATATCATCATAGTCGTCATTCGACGACCTATTTAGTATCATGGTTGACACGGCGACTACTAAACCTACGGTTCTGTATTCGATCCGGACAGTACAAACTTTTTTCAATCTTTTATAGACTGTCATTTGACCGCCATCTCACTGGATGATAAGTTATGATGTAATCGAGGATGGATCATGCCTGTCTATAAATAGCCTATTCACTCTTGCCTTGAAGACTGCCAGGTCCTAATGGTCGGGAAACACAAACATTTGTGTGAATGATCATGTCTGTCTGTATTGGGCTGGGTGTTACTATATACTTTGACGACCCATTTGGTGTAGCGGTTGAGACGTCGAGGGAGAGGGTTCGATCCCCGGGCAGTACAAACATTTGTGTGCATGAACATGTCTGTTTGTATTGGTCTGGGCGTTTTCTATGTATAATATGTATGTATTTACAAAAAAAAGTATATGTTTATCAGTTGTTAAGTACCCGTAATACAAGCTTCACGCTTAACTTGGTCCTAGATGGCGCTGTGTGAATGTCAGTGGATATTTAATTATTTATATATCTAAAAAATACGTATATAAGTATATTGATAAGTACCCATACAACAAACTTATAGCTTAACTTAAAAATAAATGGCGCTGTGTATATGTCATTGGATATTTATTTGTCAGCCTATAACGGCCCACTGTTGGGCACAGGCCTTCCCGCACACATAGCCATAGGGAGATTAGACTGTAACCCAACGCGGGCCCGATGCAGTTCGGTTGGTGTTTACGTATAATATCCCAAAAATTTGATTTTTATTTTTGTGTAAAAATTCAACCTATCTTTATAAAATTGTTAATTGCCTAGTAAGGACGCAAGGTTCCTAGGTTATAGTTTAGCCTCTAGATTTAGTTATGTAATTTGGCTTTTATGTTGACTATAACCTGTTTTTGTCCTATTAAAATAAATTGAAGCCGGGACTGGCGGCTTAACGTGCCCTCCGAAACACGAAATCGTCTTTCTTTTCTGACAATCACTTGATTCAACCTGCAATGTACTAAAAACCTGAAAAAAACGTATCTTATAAAGTGTGTAATACCATTTCCATATACTTATAACAAAGCTATTGATACGTAGTCTTCACAGCTAACAAAATAAGGATTGTTTTTATGATATCCCAATTAAGGAAACCGTCAATACAAACGTGCCCTATTTTATTTGGCTATCAACTTAATCAGTGTCTGTTTTTATAAATTCTACAGTAGCAGTAATTAATAACAGTATGTTTAATTTAAGCTTATAACATAATATACTTCCGTATTTGTTCTGTTTTGAGAATAAAATTTTTAGCGTAAAACAGTTTTATGTGACAAATGACGCCGGTTGCACATTGATTGTAATTTGCGTGAGAAATATATGTCGTTATATCCGTTATATATGTATGTAGTTATTTTTAGCCCTAAATAAAGTTAAGTAAATGAAATCAATAATCCATTTTTGTAGTCATAGAAATAGTATTCAAAGTTGCCTCAGGAATTCTACAATTTAATTATTAATGTCCCATGTATAAACTAATTAAAACACTTCTTTCACTAGTAGACGCGGTGCCAGATATCGTCCCATAAAATGAAGTATTTTGCACTTCTGTGTTTCGGAATGAGGGCACTATAGGTAGTATTACCGTGTTAAAGATACCTAATATCTGTTGTGTCGGGTGTTGGGCGCTGTGCGGCATTGATGGAGAATAATAAAATTGTGTAGGTATCAGTTGTGGGTCTCTATCAAAGCCGCTTAGTCATGGTCAGGCGTATCACTTACCATCAGGTAAGCATCTTGATCGTCCTGTACACTTGGTAACTTAAAAAACAAAAGATATTGAGTGTTGAGAGACTCATGCTATTATTTTTTATATGAGAAACGCCATATTGAGGTCAGCTGTTAAGGTTGATGTGTTTTTTATTTTAATGTAGGATACGTGCTGTGAGGGGGGCTATGTTAGATATCCCCCCGCTAAAAGTCCGATGAGGTTATTCTGCCGCTAATAATAAGTTGTTAATTACCTAGGAGGAAGTCTGGTATCATCAGACACCGGCCAACATAGACTGCGGTAGCGTTAAGTTTTACCTGCATATTGTTAATCACAAAACATTTGTTTTATATAATGCCCGAAGGAACATACTGTATAGCATACAATAATACAAAGATGGGATATACCATGAATAACTGTGAATAATCGATCGTGGGGCATGTCACATGCCTAGGCTAAGTATGTAAGGACCGCGCAAAGTGGCGACCTATTTCATAGCATTCCTTATAATATGCCACGTTTCCCTGATAATTTTGAAACCAAAATGCAATATATATAACCACGTCAAATGTGTACTGAAAATGTATCTAATTGGGTAATTGACACCACTAATCGTTGACGCCCTTTTTATGAACTGTCAAAAAGAAACGTTCCATAAATTTTGTATGAGATTATTGATATTGACGTCATTACTCACTATCATCAATTGATCTTATATTTATTGGTTTCAGTGTATTTAAAAATACAATATTGCAAATAAATAAAAGTGATCAATGAAACAACATATAGAATAAGGTGCGCTTTTATAAAAATAAGGTTTGGTGATACACCAATACAAAGATGGAAATCATCCCATGAATAATTGTGAATCATCGATCGTGGGGCATGTCACCATGCCTACGGCTATCGGCAGGGCAGGAGGTCAGCGTTGCAACACGAGGGCACACCTACGGCCGAAGGTCGTAATCCCTTGGACTCCGTTAATTGCAACTATTAAGGTCTATGAGAACGTAGGCGCATCCAATATTGCATACAAACGTGGGCAGCGGGTGATATTATAAGTGAACTATGCGCTCCATAACCCACGCGTTGAAAAGTACACGGTATATGAGTAAATAAGCTCTAATGCAATTCGTAATAGAATTGGACCATTTTTTTTTACTTTCGAAGTAAAACATTTAAAGATAAAGATAAAAAATACTTTATTGCACGTAGAAAAGACATACAACAACAGATAACAGACAAAAAAACAAGTACACATGGGCGGCCTTATTGCTTAGGTAGCAATTTCTTCCAGGCAACCTTGGATGAAAGAACATAGCAATCAGCAACGATGAAAGAACAATGCGTAACGGTCAGCGGGCTAGTGCAAAACAAGTAAAATCGTTATTCTAAATAACTACAAAATTATAACAAAATAGTACATATACTAAGTACACACTACTACATAAAGAATAAACTAATACATAGTATATAATAAAATAATACATAAACTAACTAATGGAAGATAGGATAAAACAAACTACAATCAGAATTATATGAAAAGAATGACAGATACAGTACCTAAAGCACAGGAATAAAAGTGAAAGAAAGTAAAGATCACAAAAAGATTTTTGTTCCAAGTGTTTTTTAATTCGGCTCTTAAAAGTCTCAAGAGACGGTGCACGACGAATGTCCTCAGGCAAGAAATTCCACAACTTGATTGCTCGAACTGTGAAAGACCTCAATCAATCAATTTAAGAAGTCGGTGGCTACTTCTTAATTTGAAGCTTGAATGTTTGTATTTTATTTATGGATCAAATGAAGCAATTATTTGGCATGTAGTATCTAAACTACTTAACACCTATATTTAAGGCTGAGAGCCATCTGCGCTCAACACTTGTCCGGTGAAGCTGTAAAGGCCATCTGCGGCCAACAGCAGCAGTCAGTTCGAAAAAAAAAATACCTATGTGGATTTTAAAGTTGAAATGAATATTATTTTGATTGTGTTCAGTAATGATCTTATGCGAATTGCTTTTTATTTGGTTGCAGTTTTTTTTTGGTAGGGAATTAGATATTGATTTGTTTTATCATTATTTTTATTTACATATTTAATTTATATTAGAACAAATCAACAAAAATAATAGAGAATCACAAAAGATAATCCAAACATGATATTTTTTTATTTACTTAAAAACAAGATGTAGATACATGTTCCAAGCAATGATATTCTGTATATATAAAGGTAGATACGCCATCCGTGCCTCAAAAACGAACCGCCGAAGAGAGTACAGTTTGTACTCTTTTGTTTAGGTAAATGTGTTCAAAATTCGAAATATGTGTATGTGTGCTGTCACAGCTTTTTACACCATTGGTTCCAAGGAATATCAGTGTCATCCAACACTAGAACTTTCAACATCAGTAATATTTCCATCCGAAATATCCCAGTAAATTATAACACGAACCGACAATATATCTATCAAGTCTTGTGTATTAACCTAGTTTACAGTTTGGAATCTCGTCAAAATACATTAATATGTATTCAAAAAAATATTTGTATGTATTCAAAACAGCGTGTTATCAACAAATCAATGGGTGCAACATTTTCTTTCCACAACCAAACTTTTTCTCAGTTCAAGTGTCGATCCAAAATATATCTATCGGTGTATCGACGACCCATTTGGTGTCGCGGTTGAGAGGTCGACTGCAACACCAAGGGTTCCGGGTTCGATCCCCGGACAGTACAAATATTTGTGTGCATGAACATGACCGTTTGTAATGGTCTGGGTGTTTTCTATGTATAATATGTATGTATTTACAAAAAAAATGAATATAAGTTTGTTTTTTAGTACCCATAACACAGGCTTCACGCTGAACTTGGGGCTAGATGGCGCTGTATGAATGTCAGTGGATATTTATTCGTTTGACGTGTGTGGAAAAATAATTAGGTAATTTTATAGTTAATTAAGATGAATCCAATCACCATGACCTCGGTAAACTAGAACAAAGTTTACACACTTCCGATCACACAAATCGGTAAGCGACACAATCTATAGTGGCTTTGAATTACAATCAAATGCCAACTTTACTATTTAGCTGTAAGAGTTAAATTTGCAGTTTAAGTTTGTACACTGGCGGCCAATAGTTGATCGGGTTTCGTTGAGTTTCTTAAATATTTTTTTTAGAATAATATTTCAGTTCTTTCACTTTAAGGCAGCGACGAAGACAATGATTGTTTTTTTTTTAAATCTAATTATTTAATTAGATTTATAAGTAATTTGACAGTATATGAGCAGTCAATAGTATACTTTTGTTATCGATTTCCGATTCTTTGGTTACGATAGTTATCATTATAACAGAAATGATCATTTAACATCATTTCAAGTACTCTTCAAAAGTGATCATAACACTTTTTATAAACACCACTACGACTGGTGAAAAGAAATGGATACGTTCAACTTAAATTATTTTGTTCCACATAGTAAAAAAGTATAGATTTCAGTTAAAATTTATTGTTTTATTTTAATAACCATAACCATAGGCATCTTCGTTTACAATGTCACAATAAACAAGGCAACTTCAAACAAGAACCAATTGAAAAAAGATGTCCAAAACTTTTGCTCGCCAGTGTACACACGTAAGTACCGAAGCCCCTCATGACCAAACAAAGGTGGCCCCCGTCTTAACCAACGTGACGCTGTCAAATGGTCCAATTAATTAATGAGGGCCCACAATTAGCGCCAATTAGCGGCATTACCTGTGGCATTACTACTGCGGCGTAGTAAATAGTGCGTCCGATAATGATAGACATCCTTACATGCGCAATTACTCCGTGAAATTCACTGTAAGACCCCAGTTGTGTTTTAGAATGATGTAAAAAGTATAGATTCGTGATATGCTCACAAAACAATAGAAAAAAGTGTTCCGAATGATGCGACAGCACACATACACATATTTCGAGTGAGCGTACATTTACCAAAACAAAAGAGTACAAACTGTACTCTCTTCGGCGGTTCGTTTTTGAGGCACGGATGGCGTATCTACCTTTATATATACAGAATATCATTGATGTTTTAAAGGCGCAAGATTGTTTTATGTTACTTCTTGTAACGGCTGAAGCAAACTTCAATTAAGTTAGGCTACGTTTTGCTGCGCGGAAATATTTTATTTTTTTATTCTTCAGAAGCTTCTGCCCACAGCTTCGCTGGCATTAGTAAGCACCTATTGTTTTCATCCCCTATTTTAACCACTAAGAGGTGGATATTACCAAAATCCTTTCTTAGGGATGCCTACGTCATAGTAGTTTTATGTATGCAAAGTCTCAGCCCGATCGGTTTAAAATTGACAAAGTTTCATTCAAACTTTCATCCTCTATTGTATCTCCTTGGGGGTAGAATTAATCAAAATCCTTTCAAAGCGGATGCCTACGTCATAACTCATAATATCTACCTGCATGCCAAATTTCAGCCCGATGTCCGGGTTAACTAAATGTCTGTTTGGCCGATGATGATGATGATCACGCTCAGAATAGAATATACATTTATCGCTAAGTGTGTAACCCATTTGGTGTTGCGGTTGAGAGGACGGCTGCAATACCAAGGGTTCCGGGTTCGATCCCCAGGCAGTACAAACATTTGTGTGCATGAACATGTCTGTTTGTAATGGTCTGGGTATTTTCTATGTAATATGTATGTATTTAAATATATATATATATATATATATAAGTATGTTTATGCGTTGTTTAGTACCCATAATACAGGCTTCACGCTTAACTTGGGGCTAGATGGCGCTGTGTGAATGTTTTATTTATTTATAAAAACGAAACCCACCTTCCTCGACAACGAAGCGTTGTGCAATTCATCCAAAGTCGGTCTCGGGGCTGCGTGTAGTGAGAGCACGTTCCTATAGTTGTCCAGCCGTGGTAAAGCTTCCCTTGTGAAGTGTCTGTGAAATAATCAACACCTTACGTCATGTCAAGTTCAATTCATCATGACATCTTGCTCAACTCATTAAACGTCCCCATCAAGGGGACCGAGCCTACCCGTATTGGGAGAATAGGACATAGACGCGGGCCCTGTGCAGATTGAGCGACTTCACGCGCAACCTTTGAATCTCTTCGCAGGCGTGCGCAGGTTTCCTCACGATGTTTCCTTCACCGTAAGCGTCGTGCCTGGATAAACGTACACATCATTTCGAAAAGTCGAACTCATTGGTACGTGGCAGGATTTGAACCTGCACCATCCAGATCGGAAGGCAACAGTCCACACCAAAGAGATGATATTTTTAAATAATATATTTATAAAAAGCAAAAAAAATACAATAAAGGAATCGATCCTGTGCAACACGTTGGGCGCCACAATGTTATGCTTACCTAAAACTTTTACCATATTTGGTATCAGTCGCCGTGAGAGGGTCATCACTGTCCATGCCCGACGCATCGGAGTCCTCCGTCGCATCGTCTTCTGCGTTTTTGTCCTCCATCTGCAATTAGAAATACACGGTCAATTTTAGCAATTCGTTCCTCTCAACTTACTACGTCGCATTTCTTGTATTGCGTCGTCGGAATACAGCAGTGTGCGTCAACAAGCCGTGCCATTGCATGGCTATGTGATGAGTCCTGCACTCCATATATACGAATAAGCAGTGCCTACCCTGTGCGTCCAACAACCCGAAAAAACGCCAACACACTAAATGATTCTCACTGTTGTGATGTTCACAATTTTCCCTACAGATTTTAAAGGTTTCGGCGATCTGCTGTTGACGACAGCACTCAATTTGACAAAAATATAAATATGTATATTTATAAAAAAAATATGTAGCCGAAACCAACGTCTTGATGTGCTAAAGCTTGGAGTGACTCGAAATAATAAATTTCGAACACCAATCCAATTATAGACCAATGTGATAGTTTCTAACTTGAAGGATCGTGAACCGAACGCGCGAACCATTACACCATAGAACTCAGCTAATAAAAACAGTATGTATATTGCATTAAAACCGCTTGAATGAACATTAAAGGGAAACGGTTTCCATTAGGTGCTTAAAAGTTCACGGTCAAACCTCGAACCACAATACGAGCGGAGACACGCTACTGATTCTACCGGAACCAGTGGAGCCAACATGCCAACAACACAAACGGTTGCATAATGAAATAGATATCAGACGCTTTATAAAACAGTACATAAATGTAGAGATAGACCGAGTACTCGGGATTTTTTGATATTCCTCGGCCAAATATCTCAGTTTCAATGCCGATGAGAGCGTCGGTGGCTCAAATCAAATCCCGCCAAGTACCACAATGTGTTTTCGAATTTTCGAAATTATATGTACGTTAATCCGACGCTATTACGGTGAAAGAAAACATCGTGAGGAAACCTGCGCACGCCGGCGAAGAAATTCAAAATTTGTGCATGAAGTCGACAAACTCGCACTGGGCCCGCATGGACGACTAAGGCCTTAACACTCTTTAATTTACGGGTAGGCTCGTGCCCCATGGTGAGGACGTTGATAATGATATATTGATTTGATCGTTGATGACGACATTAGCTGATAATGATATATAGCATTATCAGCTCATTATTACTACACTATATATATATATATATATATATATATATATATCTTTTCTTATGTTCAATAAGTTAAAATAATTAAATAAAAAAAAGCTTTGCATTAACATATCAGCTTCTATTTTATCGGTTGTACTTTCCCTGTTAGCCGTTGATGGACTTTATTCTTTCTTTACATAGATATTGAATCAACTTTAAAAAATCAATAATATAATCGATTGATTATA